>OY748290.1:12058032-12107569 GCA_963556515.1 Nudaria mundana
TGGCCTGAAGCCGTATTGCCGATCATTAATTAGCGAGTGATCTTCGAGGTATCGCATGAGCTGCTTGTTGATGATGAGCTCAAACACCTTGCAGATGACTGAGGTGACAGCTATGGGTCGATAGTTGCCTGGATCAGACCGATCCCCTTTCTTGGGGATCGGTTGTACGGTCGCCTCCTTCCAGACCCTCCGACACGATTCCTGTGGAGTAAGACAGGCGGGTACAGACGAGTTAGTACAGGAGACAACTCAGCTGCGCAGTTCCGTAGTACCACCGCTGGAATGCCGTCAGGGCCACTGGCTTTCCACGTGTCGAGTGATCGCAGCACTGCCCCGAACATCGCATTGCCTGAGTCCAATGTCAGGCATTGTGTGGCCACAGTTGGCGATGGCAGGGGGCTGCAGGCCACGGTCGTCGACCCGGGAATTAGCCGCAAAGAGGTCTGCGAGCATATCCGCTTTCTTTTGGGCTTTGTGAGCCAGTGTTCCATCTGGGTAACGCAACGGTGGCAGCGAGGGCTGACAAAAGTTAGATTGCACGGCTTTGGCCAGTTGTCAGTATCCACGGCTGCCCGTGGGATGGGAAGTGAGCTCCTGACAAAGCCGCGCGACGCGCTGGGCATCCGCTCTCTTAAAGGCCCTCTTGCTGGATTTTGTGGCGCGGTTGTACGCTGCTTTTGAGGTGGCCCACGTTTGGGTCGCGCACAGCCTGGACCCTGATCCAGGCGCGATATGCCGACTGTTTTTGTCGAACAGTTTTGGTTACAATCTCGCCCGAACCAGGGACGGGCTCTGCGGATACTGGCGACATCAGTGAAAGGGATGTAATATTCCATCCCTAAACTGATCTCGCCAGCAATCGCAGAAGCGCTTTCCGAAGGAGCCTTTCTACAAAGCAGCGCTGGCTCCAGGGGACGGACGCATAATAATTGCGTAGACCGTCCCAATCCGCTGACGAGTAGTGCCATCGATGTCGTGCTATTTCTACAGCACGTGCAGGAAGTGACACCTTCATGCCAGCGTGAACCACACAGTGGTCGGAACTACCCAATGGGGCTCCTACCGAAACTACTATACACTAATTTGGGAGGAAGATAACCTCTCCCTTATTAGCATTGCTGTTCTTTTTATCAATATAGGTACAAATCTTTACCCCTTGTATAGGGTTCAAGAATTTCCACAAACGTCAAAACCTTTTGCGGTTGAAGGTAGGTAGGTACACAAGATTATCTTCCGTTATGATGAGTTATCGGTATTTTTTTAAATAAGTTGCTTTTAATTTGGCTTAATGGAGGTAAAATAATTTTTATGATGACGAATACCTACATGAGATATAGGTACTCTAATGAGAATTTTTTTTAATATATCAAAATTGGTTAAAGTTTCATGTAAATCATTATGTTGTATTTTAAGTAAAATACAAAGGTGTTATAATTAAACATGTATTTAAGTACAAAATTTTTATTTCAACACAGTCATAACATGTCTAAATTATAATATAAGTATAAATTATAATTTGCAACAAAAAGAAACACAATTAGGTACATACAAGAAGTTCAATTACTCTGTAGGTAACTTTTTTGAATCCTGAAGTATTTGTCTGTCCGTGCGGCCCACAATACGCAATCGATACATTACTTACCAACTGGTTATGTAAATATTAGCGAAATTTATTACTGTTACCAAATTATTTTCTTCCATAAATACTTTTGGGTCAACAACATTATGTGCCAACATGGAAGGTAAATAAATCTTATTATGTTTTGTTTGACTGCTTTCTTATTACAGGTAGGTACACTCCGGGACCTCGTAGTGGGTCTGGGCGTGGATATCCTCTCGCTGGAAACCATGCTCCAAGCCATGGTCTCCAGCGCGAGTAGGTGGAACGCGGCCGTGTCCTTCTGCGAGCAAGTCATGCTCGCGGGTTCGCCACCCGCCGTCCTTACAGAAGCAGGCTAGAAGGGTTGCGTGCTGCGGGGCCTTTGCCCCATAGCACGCAACCAGATTCACTCACTGACGCGGGATAAAACCCTACCCCAACGACGCGGGATTCTCATCCCGACCAAACCCCCGCAGAGACCGCAGAGGTAGTCAAAGTCCGCCGGGCGCCACTGGAAATACCTGCTTGTAACCAGAGACGCCCGGCAACGGACGTTAGAGCGGCCGCAGCGTTAGGAAGCGGAATTAAAAAAATAAAAGGTAGGTACAGTGGTACAGTGACTGAAGCTTATTTAAATAGACAATTATATTAGGAATTTAATTCAATTCAATTCAATTTATTTCAGACTAGCTGTTGCCCGCAGCTCCGCCTGCGTGTTACTTTAGATCTACATAACTTTTTTTATTTATGAAGCGATTTAAAACCAAACTGCAAGTTCAAATCATAAAATCAAATCATTTCTGAGATTCACACAAACATTCAGACTAACAGACAAAAGTTCTAAAAACCATTAATAGTGAACTCCACTGCGGGTGACGTAACCTGTTCTGAAGAGCTCTAACCGTTCGTTTCTCTGCCGAACGATAGTGGCCTGGAACGCCCTGCCTGTGCACGTGTTTCCTCCCACATATAACCCTGGGTTCTTTAAGCAGAGCGTGAAGAGGCACATCAGTAGGTCGTCAAGTTGAGGGCCACTGTCTATAGTATTGTGTGCTGTGAGAGTGGCCCACAATCGCTAGACGTCGTCACGACTTACCACCAGGCGGGCGGCGTCAATTTGGCGAACCAAATATAAAAAATAAAAAAACCTACGACAAACTTATTATTTGCGGTTGGTACAGTACTCGGGTCTAGGGATCGAACCGCAAAATTAAGTTTGGTTTTTATTGTATATACTTTTCAGGGATAAAAAGTACCCAGTGTGGTGCCCAGGATATTAAAGAATAATTATACCAAGTTTCATCGTAATCGAACCAGTAGTTTTTGCGTGATGCCTGAACAGACAGACAGACCGACAAAAATTTTTTTAATCACATTTTTGGGTTCGGTGTCGGTCTAGTAACACCCCCTGCCATTTATTTTTTTGATATCTTCAATGTAGAGAATTGTCACTTCTACAGATTTATTATAAGTATAGATAACAATATGATCCAGTTTTTGTTATTAGGTACAATTAACAGCTTAAGATTATGTTCGTATATTTAATAAGGTCCACACAATATTTTTAATATTTTTTCTTCATTAATATTTTTATTAATTTAGAATAACATTATGTTTCTTGTGTATTTATTAAAGTCAATTATCTGTAGAATAAAAAAAGAACATTTTTGTTATTTCACATTACACATCTTCATAATTTTGTTTTAATATCTGGTGAATTAAATTTAACTGTTAAGATAAACACTTTACATAAGACATGACTGAAACGTGGTTCCTATTATCAGTCGATTTCTTAAGTGCCACGAAGGTTCTGGAACCTTTGCCCAAAATAGTTTTCATGACAAACGTTGTATTTTCACTTAGCACAATTTTCTGGAAATTGTAAATTTAATATGTGACAAATTTTATAGATCGTTCGTATAACCGTAGGCTATTAAACATTATTCTTTAACTAGTTATGTAAATATTAATTAAAACTAATAAAATTGCCAAAAATTCTTCCACAAACCACACAGGTATATATATATATAAGGTATATATATAAGGAAACCTATTAAATTTTGTCAAATAAATCACATGATCTTCTATTGCTTTAAGGTATGCGTTGTCTCTAACTGATTTAAATAGATGAAATTATTAACATTTACATAAATTTCCTTGTAAAATTATAACTTTACATCTGTTTAACTAAGAAATGTATATCTTTCTCATTTGTCACTCCACGTTACTCGCATCTTAGCTTGACCGGTTGGTCAAACTAAGATGTGAATGTCAGAAACATACATTTTGACATTCACATAGATTAAGTGGTACCTACGAGTAATCTGAGTAATTATATCTTTATATTATATCTTTTTTATACTTTTCACTGTATTCACTGACAAACATCGCAAAAATAACTCGGAAAACGGTAACTTTCTAGGGCTTCATATATTAGTTATAACGATGTATTTTTTTGAAAACTACTACCTAAATAGAATCATTATAAACCGAATAATCATATTTCTAATAAGAAAACATTACTTACGTGAATAAATCACAGTATTTCACTCAAAATACACGCACTATAGACCTGATGCTGAGACGTACTCTCCAAACATCATCAACTTTCAATGCCGTGAAAAAAAAAATCGAACCACAGATATTATAAAGTTATGCTTCAAATGGCAAGGAAATGTTATAGAGAACGTATGTCATCAAACTTCTCCATACAAAAGTAGAACGTAAATTCATTGAAATAAGGCTTAAAGTCGCCTGGGGAGGTGCGACACCCCGGTGTCTCTCGGGGCTTGACGGAACGGCGCGCGCCGCGACACCCGGGTGACTCGCGGGGTTTCAAGGGTTGTAAAGTTTGTCAGTAATAAATTGAACTAATTGATGTACTACGGGAGTTGAATTGACGTTAAGGTTGACTAAGGGAAACTGAATTTGCGAGCTGAAACTTTTTCTTTTCACGTCGAGGGATATAGTAGACCATTAGTATTAATTTTTAATTAATATTATTTTTTAATTATGTATATGATACCCAATGGCGATGATATCTGATAGCGTTCTGTTTCCTAATGGTAGCCTTGGCTATTTTGACCAGGGATCAACTGTATATTATTATGTAAGGGTACCCAGCGGTGGAAAATTCCTGTTGTTTTCACCAGAGGTGCTCGGCAACGGACGTGGGTGTGGCCGCGGAGCTGCGGAATAAACAAAGAAAAAAAGGGTACCCAGAGTATCTACTATTTTGATACGATTACAAATTGGGCTTTCTTTTGTATAAGTTCAAATTTATTCCAGATACAAGAAATTTACAATTATACATACATAATATTTACACACTTAACTACAAAATCTAATATTTATACCTGCTAATTAAATCTAAATTCTAATATGCGTCAAAGAATTCCTCCGCCTCGTCGCCGACTGGCAATGTTCCGAGAAAACTGGCAGCATTTCCACGTTGTATGGCAATGCTTATTCTTTGTGCCAAATAGTAACCAGCCTTCTGGTCTTGAGAAGTGTCAATCATGAGTTTCGATAATTTTTTGAATAGGCCGCGAGCACTCGGACCCCAAGCTCCCAGCGTCTCTACCCCACACGGCTCAAATATGTAGTCTCCAGCTAAATTGGAGTATTTGCGCCGTTTGAGGCTTTCCGCTGATGCAGCAGCAGCGCCCGCACACCCCGCTGTACCAGGAAGGTAAGAAGGCGCCAGAGTGTCAACGCACGTAGCGTCCCATGCTAAAGGCCTTCCCCTTTTCTTTTTGATTGTTTATCATCTGTTTAATGAAACAATTGAAACGTGTTTCATGAAAAAATTTAAACTTTTAACTTTATTGGAATGTATTAATTAACTCAAAATGTTAACTTTTTGCTTCTTTTTTTTCAGTACGACCCAAATGCATACTTTTGTAGCTGTATAATTCCATGTTTAGTTAATTTAAGATCGGATACTATATTGTTTCATTATTGTGTCAAGAGCCTCGAGTGTTTGTTTACTAAGTATGAACTGAAATGTTAATCTCAAATCAACCCTTCGAAATATGAGTTGAGATATTAATAATACTGTAGATAAACAATTTGATTTCATATCTATAACCCAAATAAATTTGGGTGCTTTATTTGTTTTTGTGTGTTTAAATAAACATTGATGTCCCGTTACATCACACGGATATAATTCACACGGATTTGTAATTAAAACAATTTTGCAAGGCAATTTGATTAGTGACTATTAATGTCTGATTTACTTCATCATAAGAAAGGGGTAACACTAAAATGAGAGCCATAATTTAAGAAGACTTCTCTTATAGTCTGGAAAGGAAAAAAATGGCTAAATGAAAATTGTACCAAATTTTATCCATAAAAGATTCTAAACACTGAACTGGAGAGCATACTATTATGTAATATTTGTTTTACTTGGATTTTACAAGTTGATAATAAAATTAGCACCGCGGCCGCTTATGACACACATCCAAACTTGTGTAAGTATTTTATTTGTTTGATTAGTTTTCGAGCAAGTTAATGGAATCCCCGAAGCCAACGTTCGATAACATTCCAAATGCCGATTTCGAATAACTTATTTTTCTTAGGTGTTTTATATTTTAGTTAATTAACTTACAAAACAAAATTAAGTAGTAATAAAGTGGTAATAAAAAATAATGAAAATAAACTAGGTAAGCAATGCATGCTGCTAATTGCAAATGTTGAGCGGAGCAAATGTTTTTATTACATATGAGAATCAGAATCGAACTCTAAATTAATTAATCGCATGAAAAAAATGTCTATTTTCATTTAAGACGCACGTGTTTCCATGGCAACCATTTAATCATCTGGTTTTTCGGTGATATACAGGACATTTTCGGTGAGTCTTCCTCCGTGGTCAGCTCTATTTTCATGATATCAGAGATATGCACACCCGGGTATGATGTCGACCAGCATGCCTAATTTGGTCAAAATCGGTTGAGCCGTTTCGGAGGAGTTGGCACACAAACGATTTACATTTGTCGCCTAAGATTGAGCTCCGCTTCGCTCCGTTTAATAAAATAGGCCAGATATAGTGTAAGTAGATCGGTTAGAGCGCCCGTGCAATAATAGTTGATATTACTAATACAACACCTACAGAGGCTCACGTTAGACAGTTGGGTCAAGGGCCTGATGCAGAAGGCAGTGTTAATCGACACGGCACTCATCGTGAGGAAATTCCTGTCTCTGGAGCCACCGGTAGTTTGGTCCTTGTACTCGATCACGATGGGTCACTATTTTTTATATTTTTAAATATATTTGTTTTTTGTATAGATTTATTTAAAAATATACTAAGTAAGTATTGATTAAATGTAATAAAGGTAATAAAATAGTAAAATATATGTTTCATTGGTTAACTAGATTATTTTACACGTTATTGTAGTCAATTTTATTGGTTAAAATAAGTAACTACCCAAAAATTTCGTACATTATGATTAACATTAATTATTATTGACGAGCTAACGGTATTTATAATTTAGTTGGTAGTAGTGGGTCCTATGATTTTATGGACTTCGCTAACATTAAGGTTGTTGCCACTATTATTATATGAAGAGATGTTCATTTGCATATTAATGTTATGTCCTTTCAAAAATATCATAAACATTCCTAACTGTTTTTTTCTCACTTATCGATTGGGTTTTGCCAATGCTATAACAATGTTACTTTATTGCTCTAACTTCTACAGTCAAAAATATTTTTTTTCTATCCTGAAGTTAGCATAAATTATTTTATCAGAAAATAGTGGCTATTATAGCACTGTTTTCTTGCAAAAATATTATCATTACCTATACCAACTTATCAGTTTAATTTTCATATAATAATTATAAATTTGTTTTGCGTTTTTATTTAACGTAACGTCCAAGTGTTCCTGTTCGTATTGACTAGTCCCTTGCATTAACCCACGCAGGACGAAAACGGAGGATCATGTCTATGTCGATATAGAGGTGTGTCCATAGCATAGCAACACATTTAGCGATCAGTTTTATTTCTTTTGCAAAAGCAAAAGAAATAAATTCTCAAAAATAATTGCTAAAAAGCAATTATTTTTGAGATATATTTTTATATCAGATCCTAAGATTCGCCATATGTATTTGCATTCATACTTTATGAATCTCACATTTAACAATTCCGCAAAGAACTCATGTGGTTCCTTATCCGACTTTGAAAAAATACTCGAATATTGTGTCTACTTTACACAATCCTTCTTATCAGATCATCGTGGGTTTTTTTGCTATCATATCGAATATTAGAAGAAGATCCGTTCACTCGTACCTACACGATTTCTACTATTATAGATTAACTTCACATTTCGAGGTGGAGTTCACTAACGTCCGTGGACTCCATGCGAACCTCGATACCGTCCACCACCACCTTGAGACGGCACGGCCCGCTGTGATGTTCCTCACGGAGAAACAAATACGCCGCCCTGACGACACGTCTTACCTGTGTTGCCCCGGCTATGTCATCGAGCAACAATTTCGAGACAAAGCCGGGGTGTGCGTGTTCGTTAGGGCGGATGTTTGCTGCCGCCGGTTGCGCTGCCTAGAGAACCCCTCCAATTCCGTTCTTTGGCTGCACGTAGACCATGGCTCTATGAGCCAGATCTACGTGTGCGTCTACCGATCCCACACAGGGGATTCTGAGACAACAAAGCTCTTCCAGTACCTCAGCGAGACGGCTGATGAAGCGCAGGTGCGGTTCCCGAACGCTGACCTAGTGTTTCTGGGGGACTTCAATGGCCATCACATTGAATGGCTGGGGTCCCTCAAGACTGATCATGCGGGTAGAGCCGCCCATGCGTTCGCTCTCTCCCACGGTCTGACCCAGATGGTATGCGGGATCACCCGGATACCAGACAGGTCAGATCACGCGCCCGCTCTGCTGGATCTACTGCTGACGAGTCGCCCAGCCCAGTACATTGTTTCGGTAGGAGCCCCACTGGGTAGTTCCGACCACTGTGTTGTTCACGCTGGCATGAAGGTGTCACCTCCTGCACGTCCTGTGCAAATGTCACGACGACTATGGCACTACTCGTAAGCGGATTGGGACGGTCTACGCGATTATTTTGCGTCCGTCCCCTGGAGCCAGCGCTGCTTTGTAGGAAAGGCTCCTTCGGATAGTGCTTCTGCTATTGCTGGCGAGATCAGTTTAGGGATGGATTATTACATCCCTTTCACTGATGTCGCCAGTATCCGCAGAGCCCGTCCCTGGTTCGGGCGAGATTGTGCCAAAGCTGTTCGACAAAAACAGTCGGCATATCGCGCCTGGATCAGGGCCCAGGCTGTGCGCGACCCAAACGTGGGCCACCTCAAAGCAGCGTACAACCGGGCCACAAAGTCGAGTAAGAGGGCCTTTAAGAGAGCGGATGCCCAGCGCGTCGCGCGGCTTGGTCAGGAGCTCACTTCCCATCCCACGGGCAGCCGTGGATTCTGGCAACTGGCCAAAGCCGTGCAATCTAACTTTTGTCAGCCCTCGCTGCCACCGCTGCGTTACCCAGATGGAACACTGGCTCACAAAGCCCAAGAGAAAGCGGATATGCTCGCAGACCTCTTTGCGGCTAATTCCCGGGTCGACGACCGTGGCCTGCAGCCCCCCGCCATCGCCAACTGTGGCCACACAATGCCTGATATTGTTATCAGGCAATGTGATGTACGGGCAGTGCTGCGGTCACTCGACACGCGGAAAGCCAGTGGCCCTGACGGCATTCCGGCGGTGGTGCTACGAAAATGTGCAGCTGAGTTGTCTCCAGTATTAACGCGTCTGTACCGCCTGTCATACTCTTCAGGGCTCGTGCCGGAGGTCTGGAAGGAGGCGAACGTACAACCGATCCCCAAGAAAGGGGATCGGTCCGATCCAGGCAACTATCGACCCATAGCTGTCACCTCAGTCATTTGCAAGGTGCTTGAGCTCCTTATAAATAAGCAGCTCATGCAATTCCTAGAGGATCACTCGCTAATCAATGATCGACAATACGGCTTCAGGCTAAAGCGATCAACGGGTGATCTTCTGGCATTCGTAACGCATGTCTGGGGTGGGGCTATGGAAAGGCACGGCGAGTCCTTGGCTATTAGCCTGGACATCGCCAAAGCCTTCGATAGGGTCTGGCATGCTTCGCTCCTTTCCAAGCTTCCGGCATATGGTCTACCTCCTCACCTGTGCAGCTGGATTGCCAGCTTTTTAAACGAGCGCCGAGTGCGGGTCCTCTGCGATGGCCAGGCTTCTCGCTTCTTGCAAGTGAATGCCGGGGTACCGCAGGGGTCCGTACTATCACCAACTCTCTTTCTTCTGCATATCAATGATATGCTATCCCTCGGGAACATTCATTGCTATGCAGATGACAGCACACTGCACGGGAGTTACTCGGTTCGTCCGACGGCGGGGCGATCTGAGATTGAGGAGGAGAGACGACGACTCGTGGCTGATCTCGACCGTAACCTCGACAGTATCTCTCAATGGGGTACCGAGAACCTGGTCGAGTTCAATGCCCGCAAAACACAGGCGTGTGCATTTACTGCGAAGAAATCCCCTTTCCTTCCCCTACCCTCTCTTCAGAATGCATTATTACCAATGAAGGACAACCTTGATATCCTTGGCATAGACGTACGTCGAGAGCTCAATAATAAAAACTACATCGAAAGATGTATAGGGCTAGCTTCGCGGAAACTAGGAATACTGAATAAGGTAAAGAGATTCTTTACACCGGACCAGAGGTGTCTGCTGTACAAGACGCAGATTAGACCCTGCGTCGAATACTGCTCTCACCTCTGGGACGGCTCCGCGAAGTATCTGCTGGACGCTCTCGACGCTATGCAGCGACGGGCTATCCGTATTATTGGTTGTCCGGAGGTAACGGGAAGCCTTGAGCCGCTAGCTCAGCGCCGAACAATAGCTTCCTTGGCCGCATTCTACCGTATTTACCACGGCGAGTGTTCTGAAGAGCTCTTCAATCTGATCCCACCCTCTTCCTTCCGATCCCGAACGACTCGTGCCGGGCAGAGATGCCACCCCCACACTGTGGATAGCATGTTCGCGAGAACCGAACGTTTTAAACGTTCGTTTCTCTGCCGAACGATAGTGGCCTGGAACGCCCTGCCTGTGCACGTGTTTCCTCCCACATATAATCCTGGGTTCTTTAAGCGGAGCGTGAAGAGGCACATCAGTAGGTCGTCAAGTTGAGGGCCACTCTCAATAGTAATGTGTGCTGTGAGAGTGGCCCACAATCGCTAGACGTCGTCACGACTTACCACCAGGCGGGCGGCGTCAATTTGGCGAACCAAATATAAAAAAAAAAAAAAAAAAAAAAGGAAGTCAAAATAAAACTGAGGACCTTCATTGTCATACAAATAATAATATATTAGTCCAAGTAGCACCTTGTTGTGTTAATATAAAGTGTCTTTGGAGTATATCGTTTTAAACTGTTAATTAGCACACTGCATAACAGGAAGCCTTTGTCAGGACATACTAAATACAATGCATATACATTGGTCTCCAAGGGCTCCACCAATTATCCTAACTAGTAGCAAAGTAGTTTAGTAGTAATATAGAAGTAAAAACGGAACTGAGTCTTATTTATGTACATAATACTGTATGTAGCCTTGAAATTACTTTTAAATGTTGTAGTGATATCCAATTATCACTTTTTGAGGAGATCTTGGTAAGATTTTATTTGCATACTCTTAAGAGTTTGTATTGAAGTAAGTTTAAGTATACTTTAAAAGCCTAATGGAATAAAGATTTTTTTACCGTTTAATAATAACTTTGCACTTATACTTAATTATAATAATAACATATTATTAAACAGTAAAAAAGTTTTTAACACTTAAGGCATTTAGATATCTTCCAAATTTGCTTACATCATAACGATATGGTTTTTTATTTATTCTTGTTTATAGCGGGATGAACTCTCTGAATTAAAAGCTTATTATGAAACCGGTTTAAACAGTTGGATGATGATTATGATTTAATTATTTCTGAAGAGTTACCTTTTAAAACTAAAGTGACTCTTGCGCAATCTCTTCTTCTATCATTGTTAGACTATGCTGATGTCTGTTTCCTGGATGCATCGGAGGAGCGTGTCAATAAGCTTGAGCACTTGCAGAATCTGGGTATCTGCTTCGTCTATGGCCTTCGTAAATACGATCACGTATCTGAATTGGGGTGGCTTCCTATTCGGCAGCGTCGTAAAGCCTTCCTTTCCATCCTTTCTCTTCTCTATACTATCCTTCACAATCCTAACTCTCCTGTCTATCTGCGTGAGCGTTTTGAGTATTTGGTGCCTAGAGACACAGCATGTCGTGTTTCCTTATCCCTAATTCTTCGAACTCCTGCTCATGCCTCTAGTTGTTATAACAATTCGTTTACAAGGCTGTCAGATTGTGGAACTCACTACCACATGATATCCGTGCGTGTCGTTCATTGGACATTTTTAAGAAAAGAGTAAAGGAGCATTTACTCTCCCAACTATGATTTTCCATAATTATTCTTTTGACTTACATGTGTTTCATATTATCTTCTTATTATATAGTATATTCACATCTGTACGTAGCATGTAGGTATTTAGCTTTAGTCTTATATTATTAAGTTTTTATGTGTATGTATTTAATGTCTGTTATATGTATTAACTTTATTTATTTAATTATCTTCTTCTATTATTTAATATTATATGTAATGTTGTGTGTAATATATTAATACGTATATCCTTAGGTACGCGTTTACATTTTCCTCTTCTCTCTTTAGTATTATCTATCTCCTCTATACCTCTAAGGTCTGCTGGATAAAAAGCCATTACTGGCTTAAGCACGCCTTTGTACATATTATTATTGTTTGTTTTGTGTTTTGTAAATTTGTACAATTAAGAATAAAAAAAAAACAAAAAAGAGTAAATAAATAAATATTTTTGGAAATTCTTACACAACGTCATCTAGCCCAAACTAAGCTATAAGCTTGTGCTATGGGATTTAGACAACTGATAAACATACTTATATATTTGTAAATACATACATAACATACATAGAAAACACCCAAACTCCGAAACAAACATTTGTGGATCACACAAATTTTTCGACCCGGGAATCGAACCCTGTACAAGTAGTCCTTTGGTATAGGTATACAATTTCAAACTTGGTGGTCCAATTTCAGTGGACATCTACCTTGAGGTGGTATAGATAGAGCAGTTTGAAAGCAGTTGGGGAAGCCTTTGCAGTGTGAGAGAACTGGCTAATAAAAAGTAGGTATTCAAATTTTCAATTGCCTTTAAATAAGAAAGTACCTTCATTATATTTTGTTTGGCGGCTTAAAGTTGAGGGCCACACACGTCTGCCGATAACGCTGTATTTTTATTTCAACTGCATTGTATCAGATTGTGATAACTGATAGTACAACCACAATGTTATAAAGGTTTTAGTTAGAAGTAAGTAAACGTATAATAAATTATGAGTCAAATGTGGTCAACGTTTCTGCAGAAATATTTACTTTTTACCTTTTAAAGTAAAATATCTCGACTCGAAGACTTCTTAGTGTATTTCTTCTCGAACAAAAATTGTTCTCGATTTCCTTTTAGAACTTGTTTTATTTCGTTCGACTTTTTCATCTTATACTAGTACCAGTATCAGGATTGTTTAACTTTGTATTGAGGTTGTTGTCTTGCCGAATTCCAAATAACTGGTGTCATTGTTTTGTAGGTTTTGTCGACCTGTACTTTTGAAAAGTACACGTCAAGAATTGACTCAGCAACCTACTTCAAACTACCGAAATGGGACTATATAGTTGTCGGAATGGGACCAAATTGAATAAACTACCAAACTGAGCCATACAAATGCCTGTATTTTAACAACTTTTCCCTAAACCTACAAAACAATGACACTAGTTATTTGGAATTCGGAAAGGCAACAACCTCAATACAAAGTTAAACAATAATTTATGCTTTCGATTGTCGGCACTTGGTGGAACATATAGTAATACATTATAAAATGACTCCTACTAATAATTAAAAAATTGTGGAATATCAAGTGAGTCATTTCATAATGTAAAGTTAAACAATCCTGATACTAGTACAAGTATAAGATGAAAAAGTCGAACGAAATAAAACAGGTTCTAAAAGGAAATCGAGAACAATTTTTGTTCGAGAAGAAATACAATAAGAAGTCTTCGAGTCGAGATATTTTACTTTTAAAAGGTAAAAAGTTTGGTGCCAAATAATGAGGAGAACTTGTCTACTGCGAGTACCTACCTAAATTGAATTAAACGTAATTTGGGGTTGAAATGTAACTTCAATACTAACTGAAAATAAGTAAACCACCAAACTCACGAAGTTAAGTAAGCCAGTTTAGACTGTAGTTTAATAAACATCAAACTTATAACGGTAAACCAGCTAAAGTAGAGCTAAAGAGAGTTGAGGTGCCAGATACAAATAACAATTACACCTACGTTACTACCTAACTTTTACTTAGCTAAGGTGTTAAGTAGTTTACGGGTTTTAATGAACTCCTTAGTTTCATTGTGCTAAGTTCATGTTAACATTTAATTAATAACTTTGGATATATTTATGCTACATATAGCAGAAGTAGGATAAGGTTTAATAGTCTGAACAATCTTTACAAGTTAATACTATCAGGCGTTACTTTTCGGAAGTCCATAGTTAAATTAAATAAATCTAACTACATTGCAATATTCCGCCACATGCAAATTACCCAACTCTCGTATTTATTCATGCACAAGTCCGCCCTCCAAACCCACTTAGGCCGAAAGAATAGAGAAATATTTTGAAAATAGAATAAATATGAGAGTTGTGTTATCGTGCAAAAAATAATAAAAACCTCGACACGTGTTTCGCCCCCAACCAGGGCATCATCAGGAGATGTCGATGGCTCGGCGCACGGCGACCGAATGAGCCACAACTCGTAAACCGCACCTATTTATATCCTAGGTTTTTTATTTCTACCCACAACCATAATACCAAATTATTTTATGTCTACCCACCACCGTTGTTTGAATGACGTATACCTACCCGCAGCAAAAGGGAAGAGGCGAAATTAAGTTGATCATTTAAAATATTAGGGTTCAAGCGTCTATGTTTGTAGATTTCTAATTGTTCCAAAACCGAAAGCCTCAGTCCTTTGTTGCAGGTGTGCAGAACGTCATAAGTGTGAGGATTAGGTAGGGAGTGACCGGAATCCAACAAATGTTTTGCGAAATGAGACCGTTCTGGACGCGGTATAAAGAACATATATCAGCTTTTAGAAACAATCGCCCAGAACGGTCTCATTTCGCAAAACATTTGTTGGATTCCGGTCACTCCCTACCTAATCCTCACACTTATGACGTTCTGCACAGGTGTGCAGAACGTCAGGTGCAGGTGCAACAAAGGACTGAGGCTTTCGGTTTTGGAACAATTAGAAATCTACAAACATAGACGCTTGAACCCTAATATTTTAAATGATCAACTTAATTTCGCCTCTTCCCCTTTGCTGCGGGTAGGTATACGTCATTCAAACAACGGTGGTGGGTAGACATAAAATAATTTGGTATTATGGTTGTGGGTAGAAATAAAAAACCTAGGATATAAATAGGTGCGGTTTACGAGTTGTGGCTCATTCGGTCGCCGTGCGCCGAGCCATCGACATCTCCTGATGATGCCCCTGGTTGGGGGCGAAACACGTGTCGAGGTTTTTATTATTTTTTGCACGATAACACAACTCTCATATTTATTCTATTTTCAAAATTATTTCTCTATTCTTTCGGCCTAAGTGGGTTTGGAGGGCGGACTTGTGCATGAATAAATACGAGAGTTGGGTAATTTGCATGTGGCGGAATATTGCAAAGTAGTTAGATTTATTTAATCTTTACAAGTTTCTACCACTCGTACTCATTTCTATTTAGTGGTATGTAACATCTGTCCGGGCTGTTGGAATTTTGGTTTGAATTACAGAGTGGTTATGGATTTTCTATAATGCACGGTAACGGTAATAGGTTTGCCCCTTATTACGTGGGATTAACAAAATTACTGGCAAAGTGTGGGAGTGTAATGCACCTATGCATACCCCATCGTGCAACTGCTATAATACCTGCTATACTAGGTATGCAATGCATTATGCTGTTGCAAATATTGAGCTGATTTTGTCGATCCGGGTCGAACTCCTAAACGACTGGACCGATCTTTATGAATTCAGATATATGCACTCACGGTGATGGTCACTATGACCGTGCCAAATTTCAAAAAGATGGGTACAGTCGTTTAGGAGGAGTTCGATCACGAACGAAATACACGAGTCGCCTAAGAAAGAGAGAAAAATCGACAAAGTGTTCTGAAACAGCAACAGTACCGCCCTCTATTACGTGGTCTCATGTAACAGAGTGCGAACCAGTAACATAGTAACTGGTGAAGTCTTAGCTTTATTTATGACTCTATTTACTTCTTTGGGGATAACTAGATACGTGATTTCATGTAGGAAAGATGAAATATATTGTTGATTTAGAAAGCGTAATCAAACAAGTTGCGAACCTTTTGAACCCCGTGTTTGACTTCTGAAACATAGCGTCTACTGAAAATTAACATAATATCAAGTTACTTGTTAACACAACTATACCCCAGACTCATCCTGCTGTGAAGGGGTTTGAGACTACGATAACCATGTAAATTCATTACTGGCATACCTACATTTAAATTTTGTGTGACAACTATTCTGAATTTGATATGACCAATTTAAATTTTCGTAAACCTTGGTAAACTAACTTAATTCTGTTTTCTCTAGAAAACTTAATTCAAAAATCATGTAGGTAACAAAAATAGATTTTCGACCGACAGAGAGGTG
Organism: Nudaria mundana; assembly: GCA_963556515.1. NCBI lineage: Eukaryota > Metazoa > Arthropoda > Insecta > Lepidoptera > Erebidae > Nudaria > Nudaria mundana. Next base: position 12,074,455 of record OY748290.1, read on the forward strand.
GTAAATGAAAACTCAATATTGAATTGTAATATAAATTATTTCGATATTTTGTAAAGTAAATATAATAATATTCGTCAATAAAAAAAAATGAATTTTACATACAACATGTAAATAGGTATGCTTGGATGGTCGACCTTATCGCCTATGTGATCCATGCCGTAGTCGGCAAGGTCTCTGTCAGTTAAAGATTCTGGTCTACAATTTTTTCATTGGAACAGTATTAATTTATTCTTCATATTATTAAATACATCCATAAACAATATGTTTACACATATACAATATCACAGTCAGAAGAAAGAAAATAACCATCTACAAATTAATATTACGAGTAAACAAAACTATTTATGTCCTTAATATTGACTTCGTGAGGTAAAACGTCATCATATTCTCATCATAATACTCTTTGCAAAACTGGTAAATAACTATCTAAAAAATAGTAGAGTATTTTTATTAGTATTGAAGCAGTGTAATCTTTGTGCCAATGACTCAACAACTGGTACCTAGTTCATGACAAATGCCCATACCCGTTTTACCCAAAGCGCTATGCAGTCGTATATTATCACCCACACATCGCCAATTATGTTAATGCTGTAGATAGGTTGGTAATAATACACAATATTTTATTCATGTCATCTCCCAGGCAATTTCCCAGTTCAGTGAATTCTTAAATCCATCATGATTTGATAATTTCATCGAAAATTGTATCTTACGTTCTTGGGATTTGATGTTCATTTTGTCCTTTAATAATATTATAGTTTTTTGTTAATATTATAGTTTAAGCGATGCCTGACAGGAATTACCATGCATTACCAACTTAAGGAGGCGAACTGCTACGTATTTACATGCGTACCTACAATATTTTTTGCTAATGTAATAAACGAGCACATGGCTCGTCTCGTATGCTCTGCCAATTTAGTCTACCAACGATTGTTAACATCGAAAGCTTTTTTTTAGTTCCGCGGCCCAAGGCCGGAAAGGTACGGGCGCCCCCATGGGTTCTGCTGCAGGGTCTCCAGGAGCTCCTCGCGGGCCGCCGTCTTGGCCCGCTTTATTGTCTCCTGGAGATTACCTTTAGCCTCCCTGTAAGCCTGATAAAGCTCCGCCTCTCGGGTTGCCACGTCGTCTGGGTGGCGATGCCTCCGGCGAAACCTGGTGTACTGGCGGCGGGCGGAGATGCATGCTGCGCGCAGCTGTGCAATCTCCGGCGACCACCAGTACACCTGCTTCCTTGCCGGTCTGGGTGTAACCCTAGGCATCGCCGCATCACAGATTTGCGACATGGCTCTCCTGAACCACTCCGCCTCGGTATCCACATCGGCAGGCCGGTCCGGTGCCGGAATCCAGGCCTGCACGATGGATGCCTCCAGGAGAGCCTCCTGATCCAGATGGTGAAGTGCCCAACGCGGACTCGGGGCATTTTCTACCGGCTGTTGGAGGTCAGGTGGGGGGACGACATCGAACCGGATGTACCGATGATCCGAGTGCGTCTCCTCACCCTCCTCCACGTGCCAGCTAGTAATACGGGTGGCGAGGGCAGAAGTCGCGAACGATACGTCCACGACCGAGCTGGTCCCCCGCCGCCAGAAGGTGGCGACATTCCCCCGGTTGAGGACCTGCAGACCACGCGTTCTGGTCCAGTCCTCAAGAAGCCTCCCCTTGTCCCTGGTTTCCCGGGAGCCCCACGCCACACTCCAGGCGTTGAAGGCGTTGAAGGCGTTGAAGTCCTCGCCCTGTCCTGACAGGGCGAGGACGGCACGCAGCGAAGACGACGTCGAGCTCAGTGAGCCATAGCTCAAACTGAGTCTCGTCCAGTGACGGCGAGATGTAGGTGGCCACGACTGCCAACCCATCATAGTCCGCCGCAACACACCCGCGGCCCCTTGAAATGATCTCAAGGCGCGAGCTGTTTGCGGCGGACCCCCCGAAGATAAAACCGGCCGAGCCGTCCTCGTCCACCGGGCTTCCCGGGTGGACGTAGTACGGCTCGGCGACCACGGCCAAGTTTATGGACCACTGCCGGATGCTCTGGTACAGAAGATCCTGAGCAGCGCGGCAGCGGTTCAAATTCACTTGCAGGATGCGGATATCGGCGTCAGACACTAATGGACGTCCATAAACATCGAAAGCTTAGGTACGCTAAGAAAATTTTCTCAAATATTTTACAATATACTTAAATCACGAAACGATGATCCCGGGGTGAATTTAAACCAGGGACGGAGAGCGGACGCGGCCCAAGGCCGCGTCCGCTCTAACGTCCGTTGCCGGGCGTCTCTGGTTACAAGCAGGTATTTCCAGTGGCGTCCGGCGGACTTTGACCACCTCTGTGGTCTCTGCGGGATTTTGGTCGGGATGAGAATCCCGCGTCGTTGGGGTAGGGTTTTATCCCGCGTCAGTGAGTGAATCTGGTTGCGTGCTACGGGGCAACGGCCCCGCAGCACGGCCCTTCTAGCCTGCTTCTGTAAGGACGGCGGGTGGCGATCCCGCCGTCCTCAGGCCCCGATCATGGAGGTCGATGGTCTTGAGCGTAGATGAGTCTGCGGCGCCCTCGCCGCTGACTACGGAACTCGGCGGGGAGGGTACGCTCCCTCTTCCTCTCGGCCGCCTCCTTCGCAAGCATGACTTGCTCGCAGAAGGACACGGCCGCGTTCCACCTAGTCGTGCTGTAGACCATGGCTTGGAGTATGGTTTCCAGCGAGAGGATATCCACGCCCAGACCCACTACGAGGTCCCGGCGATGACTCGTCCACGCTGAGCACTTTACCAACGTGTGGAGTGCGACTTTAGTCGACTGTAAACTAAAGTTATGAGGAATTATATAATATAACTCGTATTTTGATACTGCTATACTGCGTATTCTTTTTTGAAAACTCTACTTGTAACGAAACGGGACTTGATTGTGTTAATATTAAAGGCAGGTATCAATTATAAGTGAAAATCGCTAAAGTTTGAGTATAAATGATAGGTACAACTTCTTTACTCGAAAATAGTGACTAAACTCTAGCAACAAAGTCAAAGTAAATATCCATTTGATGTTTTGTATAATGTATAACGTCCTTGATCATTATATATCTTATACATAAGTATATAAAATTCTCGTGTCGCAGTACATACTTCCTTCGAAACGGCTGGACCGATTTTTATGAAATTTTATATGCATATTCAGTAGGTCTGAGTATAGACTACTATCTATTTTTCATACTCATAAGTGATAAGGGTTCTCTACGGTTCTAACCTAACCTAACCTAACATATTTTAATTTATTTTTATGGACAATTTTTTTTAAGAATGTGGTTTTTTTAATAACATTGTACATACAACCCAAAATTTTCACCCTTCTATTACCAAACCCTATTTTGTAATAGACCCTTTTTTCCTTGGTCACGACAGTTCTTATGAAAAAAGAAATGGAACTTCGTAACGTTCCACAGGACAGCTAGATAGATATTCTTTTCAAAGAAAATATACTTGTTTTGTTATCGATTATTCTAATAAAAGGAAAATAATCGTTTTACTAATAATGTGAGTTTCTTCGATGGATAAATGGAAAAATAATGAAAGATTGCTGAATATATTCGTTTATACCGTTTCCGAATATTAAATTACATTCATTATTGAAGGTTTGATAATATATTGAAATGCGTGGTTTCAGCTTTATTCAAACCCTTCACATTAAAATATATACATTTGTAACATTGTGTTTTTGTTGAGTATAAACCTATAATGGCCAAAAATAATCCACGGAGATTTTTTTATGATAACATTTTTTTTTATCTACCTTTTTAATAATGTGAAACAATAGATCAGGAGATCGTTTCCTCTTACTGGAATAATTAGCATTTGTAGACGTTTGTTGCAACAGTGGTGGTCTCTTGTCATCCTTGAATAATTAAATTCGTGTGTTTCTTATTATCAGACTTGTGTGTATTGAAAAATGCATGCGTTCTATACACCAGAAACATCACTATGTCATGTTAATTAAATTTGTAGAGGAATTTAACAACTGTAGGTAAAACATACATCGTTTGTAAGTATGTGCGGACCAAGCAGATTTCAATCTTAACATTCTGCTCTGCTACAAAATAATGCGATAAACACCACCAAGAATTTGTGGAGCAGCTACCTGCGTTCATTACCAGACGATACCAGGTATGAGGACATAATAACTGCAATAGTCGGGCCCTATATTGGATGGAATGATTTTAGTCTTGGTAGATATTACGGGTTCCGTCTGTTGCAGTAAACTTATTCTTTTCAGATTTTATTTATAGTCGGACTTTTTTCTCGCTTTAGTATTCAATTGCAACCGTCTCCTGTTCAAGAGTCAGATTTTGCAACACAAAGGCATTTTCAAATAATATTATACTCATAATAACAGTGTGTGTGTATGTATGTGTGTGTGTGTGTGTGTGTGTGTGTGTGCGTGCGTGTGTGTGTGTGATAACAGTAGGGATAAAATATCTATTTATTAAAATGAATCCCTATTTCCCTTGGTCACGACATCACGCGTGAACGGCTGGACCGATTTCGTTAATTCTTTTTTGTTGTGTTCGTTATTATCAGGAGAAAGTTCTGATAAAAAAATACGAATTTCGCCGGGACAACTAGTGTTTAATAATAATGTGACACATGTACAGTTCCATTCTATTGTGGGAAAAACAGTAAAATGAGGTAAGCGCTAATAATTCTAAAACGATGTAATGATCATTTTATAAAACATAATATGTTTCGAAAACCTGTGAAAACCAATACACTTACGACAGTTCTATAAAACATCACACAAGTATATTGACTGGAAGAACAATCTGAAGTCAAATTGAGGGTATTTTGAGGAATGTACTGAACTTCTTGACATTTGAATGTTTTATACATAAAGAGAAGGTATGTAAATATCTTATATTTTTCTTTCTCTGGAATATTTTATAGGGTATCAGTTTACAAGATAAGTTTAAATGAGTTTGAATATCCTTGGGTTGTGTGTTGCATGCAAGTTTGCGGGCAGTCTGGTGTCACCGCGAGTTATCGCATCAGTAACCAAGGCACGTTTGTCAACATCTCAGTATCTTATTATATTTGCTTCACACGAGAGGCGGTCTCTCCAGCAAGTCATAATAGATTTTGAATGAGAGCTGAATCTCAAATTTCGGTTTGCTTGTGTCATAATATTATATTAGCTTGTAAGCCATAGCCTAGTTTAGTCTATGCTTAGATTATAACAATATTGTCTATGTCTATGTTCCACTTCCTTCCTTCTTGCTGACTGAAATACACGACACGTATTATTCCAAGCTCCTGTCTATTATTCCAAAAACCAACAAACATCAGGTGTGGTGTAAACTGGCGTGTCCTAAGAAGAACCGGATCAACCAGAAGAAAAAAAATGGACGAATCTTCGACGTCGTCGGGTCGCCTCAAGCACATGGACGTTCATGCATCCAACATGCCGCTCACGTGGAAAAATTGGATCACCAAATTCAAAATATATCTCAAAGCATTTAAATTTGATAAAGAAAGCGAATTATTTTATATTATATTTCATATTATTAATAAAAGAGAAAATTTTGCAAGAATTGCCTACCACTTTAGATGCCACTATAAATATTGCTAAGTCACTAGAATCGTCCCGTAAAGAAGTTCAAATATTATCAGGCACAAATCCCAATTCATCTGTAGCTAGTGTACATAGTATACATAACAAAAGTAGTCAACAGTCCAGCAGAAGTCATTCACAACATCGTCAGTCAAGAAACGAGTCAAGAATTCATAGTCGTAGTCAACAATCAAGGTATAATCCGCAGTCACAGGACCGTCAATCAAGAAGTCAGAGTCGCAGTCAACAGTCAAGGTACAATCCTAACCAGTCATACAATACATCCCATTCATCGAGTTATAGCAGTCCCAATGGTTATAAAAGTAACAATCAGTCTATGAATAACTCAATGTGTCCAAAGTGTGGTCAAACACATCGTTTTAAATGTCCTGCTCTTGGTGCAAAGTGTGATTTCTGTCAAAAACTTAATCATTATTCAAAGATGTGTAAGTCCAAGCAAAAATATGTTAATTATGTGCAAGAAGATTTTTCTAATGATGATCAAGCTTTTTTAGGTGCTGTTTATCAATGTAATTCTGTAAAATGTAGTGACCAATGGTCAATAACTCTAAGTATCTGTAGTCAATCTGTTTGCTTACTTATTGATTCAGGTGCAGATGTGAATTTGATGTCTAAGAAAGCATTTGAAAAACTAGCGTTGCAAGAGATAAATCTTATACAAACACCATTTAACTTGACAACATTTACAGGTCAAAGTATACCTACAATCGGTTGTTGTACATTACCATGTAAGTATAATGACAAATCATACAAATTGTGTTTCCATATCACACCGTTAGATTGCAAAAATATTCTGGGTAGACAGTCATGTCAACAGTTAAAAGTCATAAAAAGAATACATTCAGTAACCTTTGATGAAAACATATCTGAACACAGTCCAAACTACACACTTAGTCAGCATAGCCAGAACAACAATTTACAGTCAATGTCAAGTCAGTCTAACAGTCAAAGTCAAGTCATATCACAGTCAATGTGTCACAAAGTCCCTGCAGAGTCAAACAGTCTGTCAATACTAAAGAAATATAGTATGGTTTTTAATGGAATAGGAGCTCTTAAAAACTATGAATGTCATTTAACTCTTAACGAAAATGTCAAGCCGTCTGTAGACGCAAGTAGAAAAATTCCTTTTAAATTACAGGATAAAGTCAAGGCAGAACTTAATAAGTTAGAAGTCACTGGTATTATTGCTCGAGTTGATGAACCAACTGATTGGGTCAACTCTATGGTAATTGTCTCTAAAAAGGATGGAAGCATTAGATTATGTTTAGATCCACGTAAGTTAAATAAAGCTATTAAACGTTCACATTACCCATTTCCACATATTGATGAAATTAAAGCAGAACTAAATGGTTCATGTTATTTTTCAAATTTAGACGCTAAGTCGGGCTTTTGGAATCTTGTCTTAGATGAAGAATCATCCAAACTATGTACTTTTATAAGCCCCTATGGCAGATTTCGTTTTTTAAGGTTACCGTTTGGTGTCAATGCATCTCCAGAAATTTTTCATAAAGAAATGGTTTCCCGGTTTGGTGACATACAAGGCATTAAAATAATGATGGACGACTTTCTTATACATGCTAAAACCATTCAAGAACATGATCAAATCCTAGAAAAAGTTCTTTGTCGTGCAAAAGATATAGGTCTAACATTTAATGGTAATAAATGTAACATTTGTCAAAGTGAAGTAAAGTATTTAGGTTTTATATTCAATAGAAATGGAGTGTCTGTAGATCCATCTATAGTAAATTCAATTTGCAACATGCCACAGCCTAAGAATGTCACAGATGTCCAAAGATTCCTGGGCATGATTAATTTTCTTGGCTCATTCATAAAAGATTTATCAAAAGAAACATCAAACATAAGACAGTTACTTAATAAAAACACAATATGGTCATGGAATGACAGTCATGAGAAATAATTCAATAAATTAAAGTCTCATCGTCCCACTTACTTTGTCAGTAGATGCTTCAAAAGATGCTTTAGGTGCTGTCATCTTACATAATATTAGTCCTATAGCATATGGTTCAGCTTCTTTGACAAAGTCTCAACAAAATTACTCTCAGATTGAAAAGGAACTCCTACCAATTTTATTTGTTTGTACTAAGTTCCATCAATACATTTTTGGTAACAAAGTCCTAGTTGAAACAGATCACAAACCTATTGTCTCTTTGTTTAGTAAACCTTTATTTAATATTCCACCAAGATTGCAACGAATAATGCTTGGTTTGCAACCCTATGATCTTATCGTTACTTATAAACCAGGTAAATACTTACATGTCGCAGACACATTGTCCCGTGCTGCATTACCAGAAAATGCATTAGTAGAATTGGATGAAGATGTTAAACTTCATGTTAATTTACTCACTGCTAATTTGTCACTTAGTCCTTTCAAATTACAACAAATTGAACAAGCTACCAGGTTTGACCAAACTCTTCAAACTCTTATTAATTACTGTAAAAATGGATTTCCAAATTCAAAGCATAAAGTAGAAGATTGTATTAAACCTTTCTTTCCTGTTAAAGATGATATTCATTATGCTAATAACCTGTTATTTTTGTCAAATAGAGTTATTATACCTATTTCTTTAAGAAAAGATTTCTTAAAACTATTACATGAAGGTCATCAAGGATTGAATAGTTGTAGAAATTTGGCAAGACATACAATTTACTGGCCTAATATTAGTCAAGATATAGATAATTACATCAGTAATTGTGAAATTTGTCTCACTTTAAGAAAGAGTAACACTAAAGAAAGTTTATTACCACATGATTACAAATACATTCCTTGGCATAAGGTTGGTATAGATTTCTTTGAGTTCAACAAGCATACATACTTAATTGTAGTCGATTATTTCTCAAAATATGTTGAGATAGCAATTTTAAGTAATGGTTACAGTGCAGACCAAGTCATAATCAAGTTAAAATCAATATTTGCTCGTCATGGTATTCCTCATACATTAATGTCAGATAATGGTCCACCGATGAATTCCAAATCTTTTCATGATTTCACACAAGATTGGAATATTCACCATGTCACTTCCAGTCCCTATCACAGTCGTTCAAATGGTATGGTAGAACGGACAGTAGGCATAATTAAAAATATGCTTAGAAAATGTTTACTTGATAATACTGATCCATATTTAGCATTAGTGCAATATCGCAATACTCCCAAAAACAATTTATGTTCACTAGCACAACTTTCCATGTCACGTAGACTTCGTACAAAGCTACCTATAGTAGAAAAACTTTTAAAACCAAAATTGTGTAACTATAGACATCTTAAACAAGTCAATAATCAAAATTTACAGAGTATTACAACAGAAATTCCAAAGATCTTAAACCCTTGGAGGTAAATAGTCATGTTATGTTTCAAAAACATCCACAAACGTCTTGGTTTCCAAGTATTATACAACAAGTTGGTCCTGAACCTAGGTCGTATATCATAAAAAGTAAATTTGGTACATATCGTCTCAATAGACAATACATAACACTTAGACCTAAGTCTCAATATTCTTTTCATTCACATAACACACAGACTAATAATTTTCACACTCAACCAGTCAGTTCCAATCAAACTCATATCAGTTATACTCCTTGTTATACAAATGATCACTCTAAAATTTCTCATACTCAATCTCCTCATCGTACTACCAGTCAACCAATTAAGAAATATTCTAGTTCAGGAAGAGAGATAAGGCAACCACAACGTCTTACACAGTCTTATAAACATTGTTTCGTATTCATTGTCATGTACTTAGTTATAAGTTATTAATTAGTAAACTAAAATGTTTTTTTTATTTTATTATTTTTTTTTTCCTTTTTGGCAAGCGGTGTCAGACTTGGTATCCGACGACTCTGCCACTAACAAACGTGCAATGGTGAAGCGTGTGTTTATTTGGGTTTCATTAAGCCCATTGAATTAGATTCGGTGAAGCACGTTTTGACCTGTTGCGGATTAGTAGGAACACTGAAACAATATACATAAATATACAATAGGTACAGCACAAATACAAAACAAACACACACACAAGGTGTGTATTCATAATTGTAAATGGATAATACATTTAGGTACAAACGATTACATAAAAGTATGGTATAACCCATAGTAGTAAATATATACATATATAGACTGAAGATCTCATCATGAGTACGGATGGTGCTATCAGCCAGTTTCAGAGTTTAATACTGTTGAGACGGATGAATGACATTAAGAGAGCGAGTAGTTGAGGGGAGGAGTGGGTAAGCAGGGATGGGAAGTTCACAGGGAGAGGAATCTTTAATTTGGGCAATTGACTATATTATTATAAGTCTGAGGGTATATTATTTAAAGGGCAGTTAAAGAATATGTGGTCTGTCGTACCCTCATCAAGGCCACACTCGCATATAGATGAGTCACGAACATGTATTTTCTGTAGAAAGACTGGAGAGGAACAATGACCCAAGCGAAGTCTGCACATAACAGAAATGATGTACTTCTCGGTTTTCTTAAAGTTATAGAACCAGGGTTTCCGTGTAATGCTTGGTTGTATGGCGTGGTAGAACTTGCCTTTCTCCTTGCTCGATTTGATCCATAGTTCTTCCCACATCCCAAGTAGGCTCCTCTCTAGTGGGCTCAGTAGGTCGTAGCCTTGGCATGTAAAGTGTGATAGTTCTGCGGAGGCGGAAGTCACAGCATCCTTAGCGAGCAAGTCTGCACACTCATTGCCCATTATACCGCAATGGCTTGGAATCCAGACCAGTTCCACAGTTCTGTGTTTTTTGGAGCTTGCAAACAGATGTTTTTTAATTTCTAAAACGATGGTACTATGTAGTTTGCTCTTGAGAGGATTCTGCTCTATTGTCTGGAGGCCACTCAGCGAGTCAGTGAATATGACGGCCTTGGAGATGTTATGGGATTCTATATATTTGCACGCTTCTAATATAGCCACGCACTCTCCGGTAAACACAGATGAAATTTTCGGGCATCTAAATTTCAGGGAGATTCTGCTGTTTTGGAAGTAGACCGCCGCACCAGTGTAGCCTTCGCTTGTCAGCTTTGAAGCGTCGGTAAAAAACCGCTGAGAGTCTCTCCAACGCCTGTCCACCAACGCATCGAAAGTCACTGCAGCAGAGGGGGAGTTCTTGGAAATTCCTGTATCATACCGGATTTCTGGTTTAAAGCATAACACCTCAAAATCGTAATCAAAAATGGGGAGCCCAACAGACTCAGCCACTGGGCATTCCATGTTTACCAAACGCCTATAGGCCTTAACCACGAGAGGAACTTCTTTATGTGTCCAGTAGTTGGAGGTGTTACACAGTGAATCGAGAACAGCCAAGTTTTGAAGGAGTGGGTGATTTTGCCGTGGATATAACCGATTGATAAAACGGGATGCCAAATATTCCCTCCTCAGAGTTAGTGGTGGCTCCGCACATTCAACCTGAAGAGCATTGATAGGCGAAGATTTCATGCACCCGGTAATGCATCTAAGGCAAGCTGACTGTATCCTGTCCAATCGAGCCAGGGCACCTTTATTGCATGGAATCAGTAAGAATGTACCATAATCCATTTTACTGCGTACAAGAGCATTGTATACCAGTTTCATTGTGTATGGGTGAGCGCCCCACCAGACTCCTGATAGAGCTTTCAAGATAGGAACTGTCTGCTCGCATCTTTGAACTAAATAGTCTAAGTGGGGGAGACCTGTCAATTTTGAGTCCAAGTAGACCCCAAGGAATTTGACTTTGGAAGAAACTGGAACACAATGCCCCTGCACCCGTAAACAGACTTGGGGGATATTCCTTGCGCGGGTGAAAACAACCACAGAGCTCTTAGACGCAGATAGGGTTAGCCCGTGGATCGTTAACCATTCATTAAGAGAGTCCAGAGAAACGGACAGTGATGAGGTTGCGTCTGAAATGGATGGGTTGGACACATAAAGGGCCAGATCGTCGGCATACTGTAGGAGATGGCAGTTGGAGTTGAGACACGAACCAATATCCGCCGTGTACAAGTTGTACAGCAGAGGGCTAAGGACCGAGCCCTGAGGCAAGCCTTTCCATACTGTTCGCTGATCGAGCTCGTCACCCTGGACTCTCAAGATGACGGTTCGGGACATGAGCATCTCGCACATGCATTGGATCATCCTCGCCGGGAGTCTCAGCTGTTGCAGCTTTTGCCTGAGGATTGGGAGGAGGACACTATCGTACGCAGACAACACATCAAGGAATGTTGCCACAACAGATTCCTTACGTGATAGGGAGATGCGGATATCCGTTACAAGTACTCCTATGCTGTCCATGGTGCTGAGTCCTTTTCTGAAGCCAAACTGGCAGGTGGGTAGTAATTTTCTCGATTCCACAATATGTTCAAGGCGATTTTTAATGAGGTGTTCTAGTATCTTAACTAATACCGACGATAATGCAATCGGTCTGAACCCATTTGGATCGTTTGCAAGTTTCCCAGGTTTCAGTACAGGGATTATCAGTTGGATCTTCCATTGGTCAGGTATCCAGCCCTTCTCATAGCAATAGTTCAAAATTTGTAGTAAGTATTTTCTCGCGTTGTAACCTGTGTGTTTGAGAAAGGAGTAAGGGATACCATCCTTACCAGGGGAGGAGTCTTGAACGTGGCTGAGGACCATTTCTAGTTCCACATCAGAAAATGGGGAGTCAAATGGGTCCCTCAGATAGTTCACCGGGGCCTGTATGGCCTCTGAGACAGAGGGAACATAGTCTGGAGCTATTCTGCCAAGGAATAGGTCCGCTGTTTCCCGAGTCATAGAAGAGGAGTTGGAAGGCGAACAACTAGATTTAAATCTGTTGATTCTGCGCCATACGACAGCTGATGGTGTAGTAGGAGCTAAGGAGTTACAGAAGTTGACCCAGCCAGAACGTTTTTTTCGTCGCAGAAGGCGTCTAGGTTTTGCACATATACGTTTATACTGAATTAGGTTTTGAATGCTCATGTTGCAGTTGTATAATTTTTCTGCCTCCTTCCTTTCTCTTACTGCAGTGGTGCATTCATGGTCCCACCATGGGGGAGATGGAATCTTTCCGCAGGCACTGTTTTTAATAGGGAAGTTTGCTTCTGCACTTGTATTGACAGCGCCAATCAATCCATCAAGGCAGTTCTGGGCATGCATATGAGTAGGAAGAAGGGGATCTTGTGATTCGAAATTGGGAAGGGAGATGATTTTGTTTTCAAGAAGGGACGAATATTCTGCCCAATCAGGGTTAGATAGGTTGAACTTGAGGAGAGGAGGGGGACTTTTCTCTATAAAGGATTTGGATGTAAGGGAGATAAGGATAGGAAAGTGATCACTGCCATGTGTCAGGCCTGTACATTGCCAATGAGCAGAAGATGCCAGATCAACAGAGCAGAAAGCTAGATCTACACAGCTTTTGCGTTGGCCTGGGAGTGTCCTTTTGGTACGCATACCATCATTCAGGACACACAGATTGAGATCATCCAGAATTTCAACCAGACCTATACCAAACGTATCACAGTGTTCAGAGCCGAATCTAAAGTGATGACCATTAAAGTCTCCCATAACGAGCATAGATCCACTAAAACTGCTTAAAATCTGTTTCAAAATTGGAAGGAGGTTAGGGTGGGGGTGGGCAATATAGACAGATATCACTGAGATATCCTCTATCTTGGCTGCAATACAGTTTATTTCTTGAGATAAGACAGTCGAGGACAGGGAGATGAGTGGAATGTTACGATTAATGAGGAGGGCAGACCCTCCATAGCCATCCGGTCTATCACATCTAAGGGTATTGAATTGCGATAGACGGAAGCTAAGATCTGAGGTTAGCCAGGTTTCGGCTATGGAGCATACTTGGGGTTTGTATTTATTTATTAAATGTGAGAGCTCATGTTTTTTATGTAGAATGCTCCTCATATTCCACTGTAGGAAAGTTAGAGGGGGGGCCATTTTGTAGGTTGGTTAGGAGGGAAATTAGGGTTTGGGCAACGTTGGTCGGTATGTTATTGCTAGATGATATAAAAGAAGATATTATTTGGATTAATAAGTCTATGATGGGGCGAGAGTGGACAGGAATATTTTGAGAAGGGGGATTGAGAGCGCAGCCATTAGGCTGAGAAGATTGAGGGTGGGAGACTAGACGTTGATGAGCACTTTTGTCATAAGAGTTTGGAAGAGGGACATGGGACTTAGGTTTTAAGGTTATTGTTTTGCGGTAGGATTGAGTTTGAGATTGAGTTTGAGGACTTGGGTGAGGAGAGGGAGATTTAACTATATCTGCATAGGAAGAGTTGTATTGTGGAATTTCTCTACTAGCTTCTATGTAGGATACATTTCTTTGGGCCATCACTGTTTTTATTGCTTTTTGCCGTTCGAATTCTGAGCATTTAGTATAGCTTGCATAGTGGTTTTTTTTGCAATTTGGACACTTAGCCTCGCTCTCTGGGATGAAACATGCCTTACCTTTATGATCGAGACTGCATTTAAAACATTTTGGCTTCCTGCTTCTGCATTGGGCCTCGACATGACCAAACATACAACATTTTTGGCACATTATGGTTGGGTATATATATATATCTACCGGGAGAGATGTATAGCAGCAATATATCTTGCTAGGTAGGGACTGACCATCAAATGTGATAACGCAAGTTTCAGTATTTTTCCATTCGGGAGTCCCCTCCGTGAAGACCTTCCTCTTCATACGCCTTATTTTTAAGATTTCCCCACAACCTGCAGGGGTAGATATGTGAGTTTTTGCTTCTTCTTCCGACATGTCAATAGGGATGCCTTTAACGACACCCATGCGAGTTATGTGGAACGACGGAATAAACGCTTCTAAGTTATTTAGTGACAGGACCGGATTAAGTAGGAATGAGTTGGCATCTTGCGGAGAGGCAAACTCCACAGACACTCGGTTTCTACCTACCTTCTTGACACCATCTTTGACTATATTTCTAATATTATATTTCTTTAAGAAGAGACCAAAAGTGACGGTGGAGCGTAGTGCCTGCATTGGGTTGGGTTTCTATGCGAGCTACATGTACTATGAATGGCTTTTGGTCCCTCTCTGTATACTTATTGCGGGACAAGGAGCTTTTAGGCTGTTTGAGCGGGGTGGGATTAGTTGATCCGTCATCACCATGGCGCTTTCGCGAAGAATCGGCTACACTACAAGCTACTTCCGCGAGTTGGGATAGGGGATTGGTAGGGGTGGACAGTGAGACATCTGGAAACAGGTAAGGAGAAGAGAAAATAGGAGTAGTGGGAGTAGGGATATCGGGAGGATCAGGGGGATTTTCCCTATCTATCTTCGAAACGGTTTAACATAAAATATGGGACAGACACAATAACTTAAGTCACCGAAACGATCACAAAACAACACAAAACGTTAGTTTTTTACAAAATAGGTCAAAATCAATCACTTATACCACAAAAAACACTCAAAAACCGATAACTAACAAGACACACGTGAGTACCAAAACAGCGTCGTCTTGACCAATCAACTAAAATGTTGTAAACCATTGTTTGTTTACATTTAGAAACAATCGTCAAATTGACAACGTCAAATTATGTCAACTGTCAGAATCTTTTAAAACGTCAAATTGTCTCGTGTCAAAACACTAAAATGCGTTTTGTTATTTTTATATAAGAACCTAAAATATAAGTTATACTAAGGTTACTTAAAGGGAAGATGTCATAATATTATATTAGCTTGTAAGCCATAGCCTAGTTTAGTCTATGCTTAGATTATAACAATATTGTCTATGTCTATGTTCCACTTCCTTCCTTCTTGCTGACTGAAATACACGACACAAATTATTCCAAGCTCCTGTCTATTATTCCAAAAACCAACAAACAGCTTGGGTTGCAATTTTTGTGTTCCGTAGTTCAAGTCTCGGAAGCCTTATAGTTTCGTCATGTCCGTCCATCCGTCTGACCATCTGTCCATCCTCGGCTTTCCTCCCAAACGGTTAGTGCCCCCCCCCCCCCCTCTAAAATTTAACGACTGGCTCGAAAAATCTTGAAAAATCATAATAGTAGTCCATGTTATGAACTTTCCATGAAAAATATAAAGGTTTGGATATCTTTGTTGGTTTTCAGGACTTATAGAGGCTATTATGGGTAACTACGGAACCCTATTCCATGCGTGGCCCGACACGCACTTAGCGGGTTTTTTAATATAAACTTCGTCTTCGTTCCCGTTAAAAAGTACCAACATTAGAACCTTTACATTGTCTTAACTTTTGGTCGCAATACATTTTTTCATCACATCGATGGAACCACGTTTTTAAAAAATGAAGAAGAAGAGTTATACCTACCTACTAATTATTTTTCCACAAAGACGACCTTTAATCTGGTTCTGAAAATTCGTCACGAAGGCATTTAAAAATAAAAGTATTTTGTTTGCTTACAACTGCGTATATCCCGGTTACATATTTTTTGGTTGATTTTGACCACGGAGGTCATAGTATAGGCCATAAGGTACATGATTTTAGATAACAAGTAGCTTTAAACAACGGTTAGCAGCAACGGCTGAAAGAAAGAAAGAAAGAAAAAATATTTATGTGTGCAAATAAATATTTTTTCTTTCTTTCTTGCTTTCAGCCGTCGAGTTCGTAAAGTATTTAGGTTGAAAAGATACATGACTTTTTTTTTGAGATACAGTGAATGATTTTAATAGACTTGCGTTACTTAAAGTTTACTGTAAATATATTTTACAAGCAATGAAGTATGCTAACGTTTTTCTCATAAAATTGAGATTAAAATTCTTACAAAATGAATCACTTTTTTCTTTTTTATACAGCAAGAACTGTATTTCGGTTTTGACCTAAAAGCACATTTTTAGCTTACCTTCATTGCATACTGGCCCGAGAAGATGTGTTAGTTACCACGCTTGTGTCTATATACGACGACCGTGTGGCTTTATGCTTGTGTCACACAATCTGCATTACTCCTAAAGGCTGCTACACACAGTGCCGGCGGCAGTGCGCCCGCCATGGCCGCCGGGCTGTGCCGGCGGGTTGCGCGGGGTGCCGGCGTCATTTCATACATACATGACTGTCACAACCGGAATGATGCTTGGCGGCTATGCGCGGCCTAAGCCGGCGGCTTGTATTGCCGGCGGCAGTGCCGCCGGGTTTATGCCGAGCGGCTTTGCCGCCGGCAATACAAGCCGCCGCCGCCGCCGCGCCGTCACTGTGTGTAGCAGCTTTTATATGCTATAGCTATATTTTCGTTATGTTTACACATGCCATGAACTTCGGAATCTATTAAAACTTTCCGTCATTTGGGGTTTAGATACCTATCTACATAATATTTAACATGTATGTGACTTCGTTATAGCACCATAGTTTTCCTTCTATTTTGTTTCATAGTAGTGGACGCCCGCGGCCTTGAGCACGTGCAAAAGGTTTTCTGATCGTAACTCCTACGGTAAATGTGTTACCGTGGGAGTTGGGATCAGAAAACCCGGCATAAAATAGCCTGAATTACTCCTTATAACATCAACTATCTGCCAATGAAAGTCCATTTCCAGAACAAACAGGCGGACGAGACAAAATTTTAATAAATTGTTCTTTTTTACTTTTTTAGGTAGAGTAAAGCAGTTAATTGGAATAACAAACAGAGACTTAAATTTTATTTATTTGTATAGATTAAAGGTAGGTCAGTGACCTTTGAAGACATGAGGTTAATGCCCATTTTCGCGCCAAGCCTCGAACATTCTTCGTAGAGTGTGTTATAGTAACTTGTCGCCTAATTTAACTTGATTTTAAATACCTACTTAATAATTATATCTACTGAGCTAAGTAGTTCTATAACACGGTACGGCACTATGGGGTTTTTTTATTTATTTAAGTTATTCATTTCATTCACCGAGCCTTTTCCCAACTCAGTTGGGGTCGGCTTTCCAGTCTAACTGCGATTGGGCTGAACTTCGATATTTTCCGTGAAGCGACTGCCATCTGACCTTCACAACCCATGGGCGATATCGAAGTTCTGTAGTTAGACCGTTTGGATTTTTGATTTAGGGCTCCAACTACCCCTAACGACTGCCATAGATGTTAGTATGACAACCGGGACCGACGGCTTAACGTGCTCTCCGAGGCACGGAGGGGTCTCAATGTCTTAAGAAATGGTCACCCATCCTAAGACCAGCCTGAGTCGATGTCGCTTAACCTTTGCAATGTGTTAACATTGTCGGTTACCACTAGACCATGAGCCCCTCTTTTATTTAAGTTATTATACCTATTAAATTATGATATTTAATAAACTACGTTTATACTCGTAGAAAGAATTAGAATATTAACTGCCGTGAGCGTCTAATAACTAAACCACTGACATGATGTCCGCAACTCCACCGAGTGGAATCCTACAATTCTACTATGATGGATATTTGTTACCCTTTCACGCGAAAACGACCAAACAACTATTATCTGTAAAAACCGCATCAAAATCAGTTCAGTATATTTGGATTAGTGACCACACAGGTGGTCAAAGTCCGCCAGGCGCCACTGGAAATACCTTCTGCGTGTGAACCAGAGTCGCCCGGCAACGGACGTACGAGCGGCCGCGGCCTTGGGCCGCGGAATTTGAAAAAAAGTATGTTTGGATCATACCGTGTAGTACATAGTAGGTGGCATGCTTTTATTCTATGCAAGAATACTGGACATCCAAATCCCAAAAAAAAAAGTTTATTATTAATCTTTTCACATCGCTCGTATTGCAGAGATTTAGTTAAATTGTATGTACCTAACATCTGTCGTGTCTGTTAAAAATTTTCGTTTGATTTACAGAGTGATTACTGATTTTCTACAGTGCCTGGTAATGGCAAAATACCTTGCCTCCTATGAGTGGCGTGGCACCAACCAAATTATTGCAACTCTGCCTACCCCTTCGATGATAGAGGCGTGATGTATGTCTGTCTTTTGACATCATGGCGCCTCATTAGTCATGAGAGTACCCCAGGGCTCGATATTAGGACCCTTTTTATTCTTAATATACGTAAACGATCTTCCTTATTTCACTAAAAATCTTTGTGAGATAGTATTATTTGCTGATGACACATCATTAATTTTTAAAAGTGATAGACTAAAAGTAGTACTTGACGATGTAAATAATACCCTTTCGGAAATATTGCAATGGTTCACAAGTAACAACTTACTGCTCAATGCGAAGAAAACAAAATGTGTAAAATTTACTATGCCCAATGTTAGACAAGTGGATACTCATATTACTATGAATAATGAATTAGTTCAAATAGTCAATACCACAGTTTTTCTTGGGATAACTCTAGATAGGAAACTACAATGGAGTTCTCATATCACAGCATTGGCAGGAAGACTTAGCTCAGCTGCCTATGCAGTTAGAAAGATAAGGTCACTGACTGACGAAAAAACGGCACGATTAGTTTATTTTAGCTACTTTCATAGCGTTATGTCATATGGTCTGCTGCTGTGGGGCTCAGCTGCCGATATTGAGACAATATTCATATTACAGAAACGAGCTATACGAGCAATCTATAGACTCAGACCCCGTGACTCGCTCAAAGAGCTATTTAAAGAAATTAATATTTTAACAGTTGCTTCTCAATATGTTTACGACAACATCTTATATGTACGGAAGAACATGGATCTCTTCAAAAAAAAATCCGATAACCATAATTTTAATACAAGAAATAAAAATAAACTGGCAATGACCAAATTAGACTACACAAAGTTGGTAATTCGCTTGTAGGCAAATGTATAAAAATATTTAATAAAATTCATCAGGATTTGGTTGACATGCCTCTTAATAAGTTTAAAATAGTAGTTAAAAAATGTTTGGTGAAGAAAGGCTACTATAATGTAGACGAATATCTTAATGATAAAAATGCATGGTCACCCTAATCTTCTGTTGTTGGCCACTCGTATAATACAATATAATCTAATTGTAACAATGTAAACAAAACAATATTAAAAAAGAAAATGGATAATCTACCTGAGTTTCTTGCTGGTATCTTCTCAGGAGGACCAACTTACCGAACCAGCGAAAGAATTATTTTTCAAATTTTAAATTTATGTACTTAATTTAGTATTTTTATAATATTACTTGACAATAAATTGTTAAATGTTTGACATTCATTATGTACTCTTTATGTGCCTAAACTGAATAAATAAAATTGATTCTTTGATTCTTGGTTGATTTCATTAAATGCACAGACATATTTTCGTGGTTTTATAAATATTATAAACACAGATAACTCATGTGATTAGTCGAATTACTTACATAAACTAGTTTTGACGCATTTACTCCTATGACAGCAATGAGGATGGAATGATGAGGAGCTGGAAATTGGTATTTATATACCGAGTTGAATAACCCTTTTTAAGGTTCGGTAATCCTTATACGAGTAGTTTCGTCTCAAGTAAATCTAACTACTTGTGTCGAAATCACACCTAGCTTTTAATGCTTCAACCGAGGATCTGACCAGATGTGGTTAGGTAAGGTAAATGTGTGTTGGTTGAGTAGAGCACTGACGTGTCCGACCAGACAGGTCTTCTTTCCTAATAGGCACTTACCTTCTTTTGGGTCGCCAGTCCGAATCTATGGAATGCTAAGAATCAGGGTATGGGCTAGATGTTATGTTCTTCAACATACAAGATGTAGGTAGTAAGTAGTAAGGATGTATGTATGATGTGTATGTCAGCTGTGCGAACAACCAGCTGACAAAGTTCATACCTACTATTATTGTCTCGAGGTCACCATAAAAATGCCCCGTTTAAATGTCCTTAACTTGTAGCGTTTTATCATCGGGTTTGGTAGTGTCACAGATTTTATCGCGAAATGTGTAGTGAATATTAAAATTGGTAAGGTGGGTAACATTCAATAGGCCTCTGACTAAATGGTAACGGTATCTACGTGCTTAGTCATTTACGATTAAATTACAGTTTCTATTTGTCTCTATTAAAACAATAGTCCCAGGCGCTCAGAATAGTCTGAGACGCCCAGGACTTTAATTGGCTGTGCCATAGCGGCGGGCACGTAAATTTTGTTGGCTTTCATCAACATTTCATCGCAAGGTACGTTGCCTTGCGATGATATGAAATACTTCGCGACGAAAAAAAAATTTAAACCCGTGGTTTCAATATTTTTTTAAATTACTCTCATTCTGCTACTTTCATTTCTGCTACTTTTATTAAATTTATTCGGCCATTTTGGACGTAACCCATTATATGTGTGCGCGGTGACGGCAATAGCAAATAGTGGCAAATTGTGGGTGTGTAATGCACCTCTGCCTACCCCTTCGGGATATAGGCGTGACATATGTGTGTGTGTGTGTGTGTGTGTGTGTGTTATGAAAGGTACCTAAGAGTGTTTGCAGTTACACCTCCTCAATACGTTGCTATAGAAAACACACACACATACAGTGAGCTATTGTAACAATAATGGTTGCTAAAAAATACTATTTCCATATTCTAACATCATAACCAGATCAAAAACTGTATCACCTAATGGCAAGTTAACCGTTACAATTTATCTACAAACAAGGTCCAGTGAAAAGGTCAAAATAACAATAAATATAATAAGTCAAAACAATCTATATTTAAGACAGGCGATTGAGATGGTGATAATTATGCGAAACGCCCACCACTCATTTGTTTTGACAGTTTGGAAAGCTTTATAAAATAAGGCAACCGTACAGCCCGCAATACATGTTTTTATGCTTTTTCAAAATTTATTCATGTTTCTGATAATAATCTTAGGGCACACCATAAAGAGGACATTGGCTTGTAAGACGAAACCATACTTGGTTTTAATTGTCTCCCTAAGAAGATATCCGTCTGAAGAAGGCTATTAAATATTTCAATTGGTTGTAAATGACCTACTTGCATTAATGATTGTGCTGATTATGTAGGAATCTGGAAATTATTTCCATTATAAAATAAGTACGTATAGAGAAAATTTTAAGTAATTTTAACCATACGCGTCGAGTCTGTTCGAGCGCCTGTCGCTATGATGACGCCGAGAGCTTACTTAAAAAACTATTCAATATCATTATACTACACAGGTGATTCAGTAACGACTCGAACTACCAAAATCTATTTAGTGGTATGTTAACAACTTGCTGTTAGAATTTTGATTTGTCCGACAGTGGTTATAGAATTTAAGTGCCCAGTGACGGCAGTAGGTTACGTACCATTATCTATATACACTCTTTTTTAAATATCGATCAAAATACTACACAAACGTGAGCTGCTTCCAGTTATTACACGACCATAACCCTCCTCCTTAAAATGAAACTCCGTAGTACAACATCTGTCCCCCTAAGGGGTAGACAAAGGTGCATTATATACCTTGCAAGTAATTTCGATGGTCCTACGTAATAGGGGGAAAGCCTATTGCCGTTACCTGGCACTATAGAAAATCCATAAGCACCTGTATTTCATAAAAAAATCGGTTGTCTGTAAAGTCGGTTTACTGACGATAGTTGAACGTGACAACGTCATAACTGCCGAACGCGGAGGCCGATTGTGCCTCTTTGTCGCTCGTTCCGCGCTCTCGCTTGCACTTCAAGCCTTAAATGGAACGCCTCATGATGTCATGTTTTTTCGTGCGTGCGTGCTCCAACATATAAGGAATTATAAGACCTCTATACTACTAATAAAGAGGAAATATTAGTATTTTTGTGTGCATGTTTGTAATGAATAAACTCAAAAACTACTGTGCCGATTTCAAAAATTCTTTCACCATTGGAAAGCTACATTCACCCTGAGTAACATAGTCTACTTTTTATCCCGGTAATGTGTTCCCACGGGAACCGGGAACGAGTAAACTAAATCACGCGGGCGGAGCTGCGGCGATCAGCTAGTATTTCATAAAAACATTTATGGGTTTTTAAAAAGAAACCGTTTCAAAAAAAAAAATTAATTGCTTAGCAACGGATTTGTTAATTATATTTTTATTTCTACAACTTGAACACAGGAATTATTTTTTAGTTATCTTGGTATGAATTAAAAAAAAATATTAATATTTTAATTGTTTATTTAACAAACGTCTTCTTTCTAAATTGTCTTCTTTTTTAAACTGTTTATAAATTAAAAAATAAAATTATCTTTGAGATATGTGCGAAAAACCAAACCGCTTTATTTATTAATTGCTTATATATAATTTATGCTTTCAATTGTCGGCACTTGGTGGAACTTAGCAAAAATATGTGAACGTGGGTTTTTTTCAAAAATGTATTTTGAAAAGAACCCACGTGTACGCTTTATTTGTGGAATAGTGTACAAGTGGTATTTTTTTCAGAAATGCTTATATATAACTTTGCAATTCTTGCAAAGGGCCTTTTATTTTTCTCATAAAATATCTTTATGTCATTCCCAATCGAATGCTGATTCTCAATCATAACTTTCGGATAATTAGAAAGAATTTGTACTTAAAAACGGACAAGCGGAGAGTGGAATCTTAGTAAACGGGACTTAGTAAGTGGGAACGGAACCCTAAAAATCACCATCAATTCGAACGTAATAAAAGTGCACAGCAAGCACTAGAGCAGCAAACCTAATATGAATTCCATACATCTGAAATTATGACCATTTTTAAGAGCTTTTTTGGCCATTAGATTTTGTACGTTAGTATCAACTTTATGTTCGCAGAACCAATTAGGAAATCAAATAAAACTACCGTTTGGTTAATTGTGTATTGTTTACTCCATTGAGTTGTGTCGTCTAGAATTGAAATTTGGTTTTTAGATGCCAGATGAGAATAATTAAAAAATACTTTATGTTGTGCACTTAGACTGGTATACAAACTGTGGACGAAGATGATATATAATATACCTTTATAATAATGGGTATTTACATAGTATGGAGTATTTTGGAACGTAGTTCTCTAACGCGGCTTACGGGTAGTGCGATTTAGTAGAAATAGACACGTTACGCTTAGTTGTTCCCAACCGGTGGTCCACAGAAGCCAAGATATGTTGGCGTCGTTAGTCGAAAAGTAACCCAAAACCAGGTTTGGTTGCATTGCAGTTGCGTAAAGAACTTCGTTCCTCCCGCTTAGTTGTCCCGACCGCACAATTTTTTTAATTTGAAACGTCCGCCTAATGTCCTTTGCCGGACGCCTTCCTGACACAGAATATAATGTAGTAGTAGTACCTACCTACTGTATTATTTTGTGACCCTGAGTACGCACTTGGAATAATAGCTCCTGGGGGACCTCAGGATGCTAGTCGCGAATCTTTACCTCAGGGTTGACCCAAAGATTTTTGATATAGTGGAACTGTTTGGCGAGTAAGTACGCAGTACTACTTTAAGATAGATGGCTAATAACCGCCGGGCGCCACTGGAAATACGTTCTGCTTGTAACCAGAGACGCCTGGCAACGGACGTTAGGGCGGCCGCGGCCTAGGGCCGCGGAGTTAAAAAAAAAGATGGCTAATAAATAAAGTACTAGACATAAAATAAACAGCTGATTTAATTATACTTTAAAACTGAAAGCTTTCAAAGTCAGACGTCGAGGTTATACTACCTGTGTCGTTTTCTACGTGAATGATCTTTTCAACGTTTTCATTGAACGTTACTACAGATTTCTTTCTGTGTGTAGGTTTTTCTCCAAATTCGTCGTCGTCTGATTCTTCCCAATCTTTTAGTTTATCTATTGATTGTATAACTATTGAAGTAGTAGATTCTGGAGAGTGTATATCAGCTAAAACTTCAGTAGATGGTTCTTTTATTGCATTAACTGGCTCTTTTATTGCATTAACTGTTTCAACAGTTACTTCTATCGCATCAATAGGTGTGTTCAACATGTCTTGTAGTCTTCTTTCACTTCTTTTTAGTTCTTCAATATTTAGTCTTGGTTTAGGAGTTTCTGTACTATAAATTTTATCTAGGGAAGCTGCCGTTGACGCCAAACTATTTTCGTCAGAGAATTGATTGTACTTGCGATTTTTGCGCCTAAAAAAATTAAAACAAAATATAATCTGTTAATAAACTTAAATATAACTATTTGTAAAAATATTACAGGTAAATTGACAATTTCAATAAGTATACTCGTAGTATATTAAATAGGGCGTGTATATTAAAAAAATTAACTCAGTGTGACCCAATAGAAAGAAATTACAGAACTATAGTATACCCTTATCACTAAGGGGTTTAAAAATAGTTCACGACAGATTTTCAGACCCAGCAAATTTGCACCAAAATTTTCATAACAGCCATTTCGGAGAAGTTTGACTAAAAACATTGTGACACGAAAAATTTATTTGTTAGATTTTCTTTTCTAGGTAATATTATATAGTTATATAATATTTGGTCGCTAAGACTTCACGTAAAAACGACTGGACCAATATTGTTGAATTTTTGTACATACAGGTAAACAAACTACGCATAATCACGTCGGTTCGCTAGTTTATACTTACCATTTTAAGAAGTACCAAGTCCCTATGCACAGTAGTATAATGAAGAGGAGACTACTGAGAACTATGGTGGCTACAAAGAAGGCTGTATCACGCTCAGGCACTAAATGATCTTCCAATGATACTGTACTTATAACGTTTACTTCCACTGCATTGTTAATAATATCTCTGAAAAGCAACAAGCTTTTATTACAGATATGTACTTAGATGGTAGATATTATATTCTATAGTAGTAATTACTTACTCAATGAGACGGTCAACGTAAACTGGTTCTCTTTGTATTAGCCCATAAACATGAAGTTGTAATGATGCTCCTGTTGTGTTCGTACTACGATAGTATCTTGATACGTTTTCTTCGTCATCTTCCCCGGATATAACAACTGATTTTAATACCTTAATGTCATACCCAAGAGCTTTACTCAATTCAGCAATAACGAAAGATTCGTCATCTAAGAAAGCATTGTTGATTGTGACTACAGCTATGTTGTTTATGTGTAGTAATTTTACCTGGAAATAAAGAGATTAAAGTAGTCGTCAGAACTGCAGATAATGTGAAGCATTCCATGCAGATAATGTAGAATGATTATGGAATGCTGAATATTTCTATTATACAATGATAGTACCCGGTCAATAGGCTTGTCACATACCATCCTACACCAGGGATTTATGTGCGATTATATGTATGTGTGTATGTATGTATGTGCCAATTGTGGAAAGGAATAATATGCTGGTTTTAGAAGCGGGTAATTTTGATTTTTAAAGTATACTAGCAACCGCTAATACAGTTACTAGCATTCTCGTTAATCCCTCTAGCTTATTTCAAAATGCCTTTGTTAGAAGTGGATTTACGTCAGTAGCATGGTGGTAGAAAAAACGGGCTGCGGTAGGCGCAATGAGAAAGGCGTTGGGCGACGTGTTTAATTGGCTAAGAAAGTGATCTAATTAATTTTGACAAAATTTTCTCTGAAATTTAATTATAACGAACTTGACTTTTTATTGGATAAGAAACGGATTCGAAGAATACTCAATTATGATGTATTGTTACTTTAGGTGCCTGACATTTACAGTAATGGGTTAATTATGCTATTTTGACCTTTTCAATGCAATAGGCTGTTATTTTGCAATACTTAATATTAAATTTTGCAGGTTGCACTTCTTGTGTGTCCACTGAATACTTTAAATGACATCTAGTAAGCCATTGGACATTATTATAATTATGATTATATTTGACGAAATCTTAGGTTAATACGTAGGTATATTAAATATAATAAACCGCATTGTTGTATTGGACTTGTATCACAGAGTCTTGTATGGTCCGAAATAAATGAATAGTAGGTAATTAATAATATAATATAATTTTAGAACAAGCGCTGGCGTGTAACTAATAAATTCATGAACATATATGTATTTAATTTTATTTTTTATATAATTAATGCAGAATACTTTTTTCTAGACTTTTTCTTTGTTGCGAAGTTAAAAGGATGTTGCGCTGCAAGTATTTGTTTTCCTCGCACTGTCTTTGCTCGTGGCAACGTGAACTGTTAATCAGACGCTCTTTATAGTTATCAGATGAAATTATAAATTAAAGGAAAATGTGATTCAACCAGAGAACATTGAATCAGAAAGAAATAGAAATATCTTTCTTGCCAGAATGTAGTAATACAGCGTAGATGGTACCTAATAGGTTGTGGTTAGTTCCATAAATTCTACCATAACTATCGTGTGTAAAGTTGAGTGAAGTGCAATTATTAATATTGTATTACAGATATGCAAATAAATTAGAATAATAAAAAAAATGTCAATCAATCAATAGAATACAATCATAGCACTGCATATTGTAATTCTTATTGTAAATAAATTTTCTTAAGGATCATTAAAAAGGAGGGCTACAAAACTTTGTTTGTACGCACATTATAAATTTGTTAGTAGGTACAGACACCAACTATTATTACACTAAAAGAGCTTAATAAGAGGATGAGATCATACATTAGCAAAACCTATTTAAGGATTGATTTGTATGTTTAATACCACTTTTTGGTGTGAAACCTTGAAATTTTAACGATGAGTCTTATATGTAGACTTTTATACGATAACAATACGTTTCTAATATTCATTGATATTGTATTATATAATTTATAAAAGCATTTTGCGGTGTCCGTAGTTTTGTGGCTAGTGATCTAAACATTTTTATTTATCTGATATCCAAAACCAATGAATGACATAATACGCGTCGT
Organism: Nudaria mundana; assembly: GCA_963556515.1. Classification (NCBI taxonomy): domain Eukaryota; kingdom Metazoa; phylum Arthropoda; class Insecta; order Lepidoptera; family Erebidae; genus Nudaria; species Nudaria mundana. The sequence continues at coordinate 12,101,668 of OY748290.1, forward strand.
CTATTATATTTTGCATAAATTATGTTTGGCTACTGATACATTTAGGTAACGAACCATACAATTATTCTTCATCTGCATTGGAAGCATAAGTAGGTAAGGGAATTTAGTTTTTATAATTGCTTTAATGTCATACTAAAATTAAAATATAATTACCACAAGTTCTATAGTGCCTGTGAGTCCTTGTCCATTTAGATCAGTGGCGCTTACTATAAGTCTCTGATCGTTTTCTATTTCAGCACCATTCTTTACATGAACGAAACCAGTGGTTGGAGAGACCGCCAATTCATCTTCAGAACTCCAGTACAGTATTGCAGCATTATCTCCTATATCCGCATCTGTGGCCTACAATGATGATAAAAAAACAGATAGGTAAAACTGGAGTAAAGTAGTAAAATACTTTATTTTCAATGGTAGTAGCGTTATAAATCAAACTTCAAAGATTCACAGTTCAAGGGAAGTATTAAGTCCCTACCAAGTTTTATAATTAAATTCTTTTAACATGGGCCTTAAGACTTTAAGTTACTTAAATTAATTATTATTAGAGACCCTTAATTAACAATGTCAACTAAAAACAAACTGGAGGGTATTAAGATATTCTATATAAAGTGTCCTCATTATTAATTATGTTTCTTCGGTTAAGAGAGAATGAGTCAGACGGGGACGACATTTCTTTTAACTTCAAAGATAACTTCAAATCAATTTTCCAACGTGACACATGTTACAGTGTCGAACCTTGAAATAAACATCATCATTCACCGAGCCTTTTTCCCAACTCAGTTGGGGTCGGCTTTCCAGTCTAACTGTGATTCGGCTGAACTTCGATATTTTCCGTGAAGCGACTGCCATCTGACTTTCACAACCCATAGGCGATATCGAAGTTCTGTAGTTAGACCGGTCGGATTTTTGATTAAGGGCTCCAACTATCCCTAACGACTGCCATAGATGTTCGTATGACAACCGGGACCGATGGCTTAACGTGCTCTCCGAGGCACGGAGGGGTCTCAGTGTCTTAAGAAATGGTCACCCATCCTAAGACCGGCCTGACTACATGTTGCTTATCCTTTGCAATGTGTTAACATTGTCGGTTACCACTAGACCACGAACATTGAAATAAACATGTCAGCACTAAACTTTATGACAGTAACCGTTCACGTTTAAAATATATAAATTATTTTAACCAAAAACTTACCTGCAGTTCTATCAAAGACCGGGGTAATATTATGGCCTCAATATCAGTATCAGGATATCCTATGGCGAGAGGCTCTTGCTCTTTCCCAATAAATATCGGACGATTATCATTAATATCGTTCACTATCAGATTAACTATACTTCTTCTGGAATTATTATCATGCGGGATTGTTTCACCAATTATCCACTGGTTTGAACCGTAGTCGTACGGGCCTAACCAATCCGTTCTGGAAGAACGTTTAGTTCGAGATATTTGGTCGCCTTCACAGTATAAAATGAGTTCTACTTGGATTTGAGAAAGTGCCATGAAGGCTATAGATGGGTCTTCCCTATCTATGGATCTGGCGTGTAGACCTTTCTCATCAGTATAAAGCCATTCTTGGTTTTGAGGCCATTGGTTAGTTAGTGTAAACTGACAACCATTTAATTGTGATTGATCAAGTATTAATAAGTTATTAGGGGGTTGTTCTTCATTTCTGTTCAGTACTATTAGTGGTGGCACAACGATGTTATTATCATCGGTAATGATTATTGCTTGTACAGTTAAAAGTACCTGTAAATTAAGAGTATCGATATGACAATAGAGCGTATTTAAAACTTGATTCATATAAGTAAGTCTTGTTAAGTTAAGTTAGATAGAATAGGCTTGTGTCCACTAAGAATAAATCGGATTGATGTATGTTTGTTATGACTATTTCCAATGAATAGATAACAAAAAGTAATATAAATTGGTACACAGAATAAAGATTACTATTATTTTTAGAAAATAAGTTTGGAAAAATTAGGCATTCAGTCACGTGACATCAAACACCAATCAGAAAATATGACGTCACAGGTTGCTCTCTGGACCACAGAGTAAGTATGTATGAACTCTGACTTCTTGTGTCAAGTTGTGTCTGTGATGTTGTGTAATTTAATTGTTCGTACGTTTTCTTACAAATACAACAGATTTCCTCAGTAAAAGTTCCTCAAACGAAATATCAATATAAATCGACATGGAGACAGGATTTACCAAGTCAAATAGCAGTAATATGCCCAAAATGTACACACGTATAAACAATTTGTACGGAGTTTTAATACTCGTACTATTACATTCAGACACTACACAGTACTTGTAATAGTTGTAATTACTTGTAATAAGATGGATTCATTTTTAATCCAAAGAGAATATAATCACTACGTTTTAATCAAGGAAAACCGAGAAACAATAACATTGTCAAACACCTGTCAACACACATTTTGATTTGTTTCCCAACCTGTGACGTCACCCAAGGCGCCATGACTGATTGGAGCGTTTTCGTTACAAATTTAAATACATTTTTTAAACAGCAAAATAAACTATGTAAATAATTGTTTTAAATCAAAATAATACAATTTTGTGACTATATAGATTCAAAACTATAGAATTAATCAATTTTGAAATTTGGGACACAAGCCTATTGGCACATTTGCTGCACATTGAATTGCCACGATAGATTATTACGTTGCCGATTGTCTTGTCCCTAGTGTTTTCTATCATAATTATGTATTAACAAAAATAAAAACAAATTTCATTTGTATCACAGTTTTCAAAGTACATGCTCGGTGAGGTCAGATTTTTCTAAATATTCAATGTTTTGTATGATCAAGCGAATGCAAGATTATCGAATCAAAACTAAGTGGCATAGTAAACAATTTTACAGTGCTTAAAATATAAAAAATAAATATCTGTCGTTTTATGATATACATACACTAGTATATTTTGTAGTAAATATTATAAGATAGCTCACTGTATCGCGTTATAGAGTTCTACTCGAGACTTTATTCAAAGAACTAAATAAAATGTACTTCAATGGAATATTGAATAGAACTTTTGTATTGGAATTCATGAAGAAATCACAAGTCATAGTTCAAACGAGATGGCAGACTAGATTGTTAGACATCGGATAAATATTCAAGGTGGAACCGAACTTATACCTTTTAGACTTCGATTTATCTCGGTTTCTGTTCTGTTGTTTGACGTTTGCAGTAAACGAAGAATCAAATAACTTAACGTTTGTTGTATGTGTGTGTGTGTGAGAGAGAGTATGAGAGGAATTTATCCACATTGTCTGACCCGATATTACCTACTACATATCGGACGCGTGAATAGGTATCGGGCGGGACAATATTATAGGTGCATATTATCATTTATTTATTTTTCTTAGGTACCCTGATTTCGGGTACGCCTCAAATACCCGATATCGTATCGGATAATGTGAAAATGTTTTAAGAATCACGTGATGTAAATGAGCAGTTGAGTAATCGAGTTGCAATCTAAAATATACGGTAGTCAATATGATGTATAACAATCAAATAAATCATACGGTTGCTGTGCCCCTTGCTTGAGTAATAACTGTAGTAGCAATAACTTGAAATGTGTACACTCCGCTGTGGGCGGGAGCTGATAAATATAGAACACCCTCGTTGTTTATAGAGACACGTGCTAGGAGATGTGCTGAAACAATACTGTAGTTGCAATGATTTATTCTTTTGTATTTGTATTCTTTACTCACTAGCGTACTTGCTCAAGTTGCTGCACACTCTGTACATATACTAGGTAGGAGCATAGTACTATTATAATCACTTCTGTTGTCCCTGTCGGCGGGCATATTATGCACCCACTTTTCGCCAGTAACTTTCCTCGTCTCACCTATTGCCGGTCACCGGGCACTTTAATATTTGCCAGAGTCTCGTCCGGTAATCGGCAGGTGTTTTGCAGGTGAGTTTGGCTTGGGACTCTAAGATCTTAGTGAGACTACTATGCATACTAAAATATAGTCTTCCGTCTATTTAATTTAACGTAACGAGTTAGAAAGGTAATGAGTGAATTCTAAAATTACTTACTTATAATAGTTGATTTTATTAACAGTAGGGTGTCAAGTTTGTAATTTATCAGTGATACGTGTGTGTCAGATAAAATTAATACGAGAACGTATCTTATTATTAACTATTATCTTAATATTGCGACATGCAATTTTGTAAAACAATCTACCCAATTTAGTCTGGGTTTACCAAATTAAGGGTCTTTTTTTTTTTTTTTTTTTAATTCCGCGACCCAAGGCCGCGGCTGCTCTAACGTCCGTTGCCGAGCGTCTCTGGTTACTAGTAGAGGGTATGTCCAGTGGCGCCCGGAAATTAAGGGTCTGGGTTTACCAGACACGTAGCCTGCCATCACGAATCAGTGCAAAGTGAAATTGCTTTATGTAAATCTACAGGCGCGCTCGCGATATCTTAAATGAACAAATCGTTTTAAATTGTTTTATATGCCTGGTTACCTGTTCTCATTAGTAGTAGTCGAGTTCAGTTTTTGTTGAGAGCATGGCTGATGGCTTTTTAGGTTACCTCTGGCGTTCAGCAAAAACCGAGTTCCAGACGCTCACTTGCAATACCGAACAACGTTTTACCGAACAAGCATTACCTTGACATTGGTAAAATCATCGATGAACGATGGAGCCACGTACCTACTTAAAAAAGAAGAAGAATTAGAGGCTTTTTTTTTATATTGGGTTCGCCAAATTGACGCCGCCCGCCTGGTGGTAAGTCGTGACGACGTCTAGCGATTTTTTTTTTTTTTTTTTTATTTATTTTTTTAATAAGTACATATTAGTGCTTATAATTTAATACTATGTCCCACAAAAATGTTTTCACAGTTTGTCTGCGGGAACGTGTTGTTACAAAAATGTTAACAAGTAATTACTAAAATTGACTTAACAATAAATACAATATTATACTACATTAGCTTAATTGTGTCTGTCCGTCTGTCTGTCCATCTGTAAGTACTCTTAAACCAACCCCAGCAGGACTTTAGCTGGCAGATGCATTATCCACAAGTCTTTATACAAAAACAATCCTATTATTTAGTACCTACCAAGATATTATTCATTAGAACAGTAAATATATATTATCATTCATCATTTTTTGTTTTTTTTGTGGGCCACTCTCACAGCATACAATACTATAGAGAGTGGCCCTCAACTTGACGACCTACTGATGTGCCTCTTCACGCTCCGCTTAAAGAACCCAGGATTATATGTGGGAGGAAACACGTGCACAGGCAAGGCGTTCCAGGCCACTATCGTTCGGCAGAAAAACGAACGTTTAAAACGCTCGGTTCTCGCGAACATTCTATCCACTGTGTGGGAGTGGCATCTCTGCCCGGCACGCGTTGTTCGGGATCGGAAGGAAGAGGGCGGGATCAGATTGAAGAGCTCTTCAGAACACTCGCCGTGGTAAATACGGTAGAATGTGGCCAAGGAAGCTATTGTTCGGCGCTGAGCTAGCGGCTCAAGGCTTCCCGTTACCTCCGGACAACCTATAATACGGATAGCCCGTCGCTGCATAGCGTCGAGAGCGTCCAGCTGATACTTCGCGGAGCCGTCCCAGAGGTGAGAGCAGTATTCGACGCAGGGTCTAATCTGCGTCTTGTACAGCAGACACCTCTGGTCCGGTGTAAAGAATCTCTTTACCTTATTCATTATTCCTAGTTTCCGCGAAGCTAGCCCTATACATCTTTCGATGTAGTTTTTATTATTGAGCTCTCGACGAACGTCTATGCCAAGGATATCAAGGTTGTCCTTCATTGGTAATAATGCATTCTGAAGAGAGGGTAGGGGAAGGAAAGGGGATTTCTTCGCAGTAAATGCACACGCCTGTGTTTTGCGGGCATTGAACTCGACCAGGTTCTCGGTACCCC
>OY748290.1:12107769-12199233 GCA_963556515.1 Nudaria mundana
CATCCGTTGATCGTTTTGGCCTGAAGCCGTATTGCCGATCATTTAGTAGCGAGTGATCTTCGAGATATCGCATGAGCTGCTTGTTGATGAGGAGCTCAAACACCTTGCAGATGACTGAGGTGACAGCTATGGGTCGAAAGTTGCCCGGATCAGACCGATCCCCTTTCTTGGGGATCGGTTGTACGTTCGCCTCTTTCCAGACCTCCGGCACGATTCCTGCGGAGTAAGACAGGCGGTACAGACGAGTTAGTACAGGAGACAACTCAGCTGCGCATTTCCGTAGTACCACCGCCGGAATGCCGTCAGGGCCACTGGCTTTCCGCGTGTCGAGTGATCGCAGCACTGCCCGTACATCGCATTGCCTGAGTACAATGTCAAGCATAGTGTAGCCACAGTTGGCGGTGGCGGGGGGCTGCAGGTCACGGTCGTCGACCGTCGAGCATATCCGCTTTCTCTTGGGCTTTGTGAGCCAGTGTTCCATCTGGGTAACGCAGCGGTGGCAGCGAGGGCTGACAGAAGATAGATTGCACGGCCTTGGCCAGTTGCCAGTATCCACGGCTGCCCGTGGGATGGGAAGTGAGCTCCTGACCAAGCCACGCGATGCGCTGGGCATCCGCTCTCTTAAAGGCCCTCTTACTGGATTTTGTAGCCCGGTTGTACGCTGCTTTGAGGTGGCCCACGTTTGGGTCGCGCACAGCCCGGGCCCTGATCCAGGCGCGATATGCCGACTGTTTTTGTCGAGCTAAACTATTTGGAATAGACTGTAAAGTATATTTATAGGTAGGTATAGGTACATATACCTGTCTAAGCTCTCAGATAGTACCTTTTTCGTGGTACGTACTACCATAGAATAGGGATGTAGTATGGTATTTATGATTAGTTTTGTCCATATTTTTAATTAAAAATAACAAACCGTTGAATTGCATTGAAATTCATCATATGCAAATGAATGTCGACTTTTTAAATGTCTAGACTCTAGATAACAATGAAATCAAAATTGTGCATTTGTAATTTAATATGTAAAAAATTCATCAAATCAATTGTCATTTATTTTGATCAATTAGGTATTCTAAATCTATCAAGTCTTTTAACTAACTGCCAACATAGGTCAAGATCACTGTATCAATATAATGAAAACTATTATTTCTATGGGTTTCGATACATGGTCAATTAGATAGAGTATTTATATGTGTGCCTACTGCTATAGTAACTGAATTAAAATAATCCAAGTAATTATAACCTGTGTTCCATAACTTATAACTATATTTTTACATTGTTATGATTACATAGAAAGCAGGCACACAGCGGTAACAGCCTTTAAATAAAATATCAAATATTTTAATTAAAAAAAATTCGCCCTCAACATAGTGAAACGAATATTTATTCAAATGTAAAACAGATTTAAAATTTGTTCAAACTCCGCAACTTATGAAATAAACGACAAAGCGTGACGGATTTTATGATGGTTACAGTTTAGTTCTGTAGCTGGATTCTAAGATAAGTAATTCTTGAGTTTCGTTGAATATAATATTACCAACTAATACTACCTTAAAGTTCACAACTAAACTTATCATTCAAATTAATTCGGAAGCTGTTGATTTTGACGAGTTGCGATTATTGAGTTTAAAATTATGCACGAGGCCGACAAAATAAGGACTAAGAAGGAAGACCGATTAAAACAGGATACTATCCACTGCGTGCTGCAAAACTAGACTCTGTATTAGTGTATTAAAAAAGAAGTTTGATAATTACCATCCTCTGTGGATATAGAATATTTGAGTTCTTCTCCGTTGTCTGCAGCAGCTGTCACACTACCGACCTGGCCTGTCCTCACTACGTCCACGTTGACCACGTAAGATGCTGAGTTAAATGTCACTTTTGGTAGAACAGGAATATCTGTAGAAATTAATTAAGGAAAATTACTAATATTCTTTACGTATACCTAGTAAAACACAGCAAAGTTTTTGAAACTACGGATTTTAATTTTATTCAATCAATCATTTGGATGAATATCGGCTTAGTTAGTTTAGTTTAAACATCATATTACATTCCTAATACAATGTATATAAAACCAGTTATTGCAAACAGGCTGCGTGAGTTCCAACCCCGACCAACAAAACCAAAAGCAGCAGGACTTAATTTATTGAAAAAATATAGCCGCCGTACATCAACTAAAATTTTAAATGATTGCATAGTGGTTCAAGGAAATCAAAATGTATTAACTAGTAGTTCTGCGAACAGTAGAACTCGCGTTATTTTCGTTCTTCCCCATTTTCCCTCCATTTCTCCCTCATTTTCCCCCCAATCGAAAAATCCTTTCGACAAAAGTTGCGCCTTGCAACAAAGAACACTTGTGCCAAATTTCAAAAAAGTAGACCGGAACTGGCACACATACATACATACAGACAAACAATGCCAAATCGGCCAGTCCTCGAGTTGAAACTGAGACGCTTCGCTCGCTCGGTCAATAATTTATCGAGAGCAACGGCTAAAATATGAATATTCTTGTTTATTTGGGAGGCGATGCATGCCCTATTTTTACACGTAAATAATATAATTTAAGAATTTATTTATTATTTATTATAATTTTTTTATTAAGAACCATATTAAATGTGAATAAGTGTTTGGCTACCACTCTCTAACACGCCGTGTACACTTTATTCATACATTTTCTACTGGCAACTGTTAAGTGACTAGTAAAATCAGTTGCACTCGCACGTAACACTTAACAAAATGTAAACCAGCTTTAAGTGAGACTGAATATTGACTGTATACTGGTATCAAATAGCTGTGATAGTTTCGGTACCTATGTGGATAATAGGTACCGAAACTATCACAGCAGTATACAGTCAATATTCGTTATTATTCGTCAATTATTTCGTGGCTCGTTCGTATCTACGAACGAGCCACGAAAGCCCCCATGGGATTTTAACGTGCTCGTTTATAACTCAACTATAATAAAATAGTAACCACTTTTGTAAGCGAGCTTTTTACGTTCTTTTGATATAAATTACATCAAAAGTAAACCTATAGTGTACTATTCCCTATTCTGTTACTTGTTATTCACTTCACGTGTCGTGCCGAATGCATTTCAGTATATTACGCATGAACTACATGAGATAGCTCTCATATATTATGTACCTGTCTCATAAATACACAATTTGACGGTTTTACATAAAAATAAAACCGATATTATGTGCCGAGAAGGAAAACATACAGCATTGTTAATGAAGAAGCAGGTGTATACTTATCTCTATGTGCGATCTTGCTACCGGAAGCGGAACTACGTTTCCGTCACGTTTGACAGATGTCATCACAGTTGCACCAGCAAGGTGGGGAGCGCCGCCATTTGAGTTTGTCATAGTCTTCACCAGGAAGAACTTCCTGCAATGCTGTATGTTTTCCTTCTCGGCACATAATATCGGTTTTATTTTTATGTAAAACCGTCATATTGATGTGCCTCTGGAAAACATACAGCATTGTTAATGAAGACGTGTTTGTTATCTGCTGGTGAGAAATATGGAAAAGACACAACGCTATGATGATCAAGGATAAAGATAATTAAGTTTTTAGTTATAATTCTTTTGGCTTCGAATTTTGACTATGAAAATAAGAATAGGTACACAATGAGTGCGCATTTATTAGTTAATCTATAATTATAATAGCCTATAGGTAATTATTAAAATTGGTTTTTTATGTTATGCATACAGAAGTGAGGATGGCTTATGGGGATTGAAAGTTAAATTTCGATTTTCTTTTCGGTTTTTATTTTTTTAATTTTTTGTTTTTATTTTATATGATAAAAACGTACAGGAAGATTTCCAGCTACCCCATGTTAAAGTTTCCTCTAGGGATTGACATCTGACCATTGGAAACAGGCCACTGTTGTAAGTACCTGAAGAAGCCGAAATCACGTTATCATGTAGTACAGTTTGTACCTAATCTCCATTTACAGTACGTGAAGTAGGTTTTATTATGTACAATATGACTGATTTTAAGTTTTATTATGTATAATATGACTGATTTATATTTATAGTAAAATAGATTACTTAAGTCCTTTGCTGCCGTTCTCCTATTTTAACTAGATGCACATTTATCTATTAGAAGTATTTATCTATTTTCAGGTATCAGTTTATTGACCACAATTGTGGGTAATAGAAAAAAAAAGGCTGTAGATATTTAAAGCAATAAAAAAAAATCATACAGTCAAATCTACAACCTACTACCTCTTTGGAAGTCGGTTGATAAGATTATGAAATCTTCGTTAACTACTTATATCGATATTCAATCTAAAAATATTTGTGGATCCCATGTGAATTATGGTTTGACACCTTTCGGTTTAGCTACTCCTATGGTCTTAAAAATGTTTTATTATAAAATTAGAAAAAGTTTCTTGCTCTTGGGGTCCACAAAAAGCCTAACTTTTCTTGTAAAAATAGATACATAAAATCTGTTGCAATTTCCGCTGGTTAGGGCAATTGGGGGTTTTTCAGAGAGTGCGACAAGATATCGAGTAAATAGGTTATAAGTCACTTCGACAGGTATTTACGAGTAGTAAGTATTGCTTTGGAGTGACTTATTTATGCTCCCCCCCCCGTCCTCAAAACTTATAGGTTTAATGTTTTTCCTGTGGAGGAGAGGATGATGTCACTACGATTATAGGGTTTTCCGTAAAGAGTTTTAAATGGTTATTCGATTGCTCTGGGTTTTAAGTTCTGAAACTAGAAAGCTCGAGGTAACTCCTACTAGGTACCTACGTTCCCCAGGCACTGTTCAGATTTACCAGGACTTAGGTCCTCGTTTAGTGGAGGAACATCCATGTTAGAATGTTAGATAAACCCATTTTCTGCTGAGAGCATTTGTGTATGCTGTTAATCTGTTTCGATGACTGTAGTCAATCAGTACGTACTAAGATGGTTTTTGGAGACGCCCTCGAACCTTACCTCCAAAAGACTTTTTACAGTCGCTTGAGGTAGAAGTTGCTACTAATTACCAACTTACTTTATTGGTTGTAAACCTCGTCCTCCTCAAAAAGACTTCTGAAGGCGCTTGTGGTAGAAGTTGCCACTAACAAACCTCACATACGCTATTGGTTGTTTATCTCGGTCACCCCCAAAAGACTTCTGCAGTCGCTTTATGTAGAAGTTGCCACTAACAACCGACTAACACTATTGGTTACTTCCCTCGTTCACCTTCAAAAGACTTCCGCAGTCGCGCGAGGTAGAAGATTTACTAGTAAGCCAGCAACTCACAAATGTTGGTGATTGCCTCCGTGTAAGCCTGTCCGCTATTTTGTTGTTGTATTAGTCTGGCACATGATGTACTGATAAGTGTATGCACTCGCGATAGCTGCGATTTACCAATGCAACTCATACTTTCTGCAGTGACCATTTCATTGGTAGTTCGCAAATGGTCTTGGACATTAACTTGCCCTTCAAATGAGCACCCTCAGCCCTATCCGAAGCGTACGTCGCCAGGAAATGGGTTGCAGGCTCTCTAAAATTAGCACTATGTGACACGTAGCTCCGCGCCACTATATCGTATTTTGGTACAGTTTCTTCAACAGTTAAGTCTGTACCGCGCCACCAGGAAGTTCGCAACGTTTAACTGGCCCTATATACTTTGCAGTACTCTGATGAAATTTCTTGGGGCAACGGTCTAAGGCAATGTTCAGGCAGGGTATTGTTCTTGTTCGTGTACTGCCATTGTATTCTTGTACTCTTGTCTGCCAACGACTCTCTACACACTCCAGATCTTGCGTTGGCGATATAATAAGACTTCTCTAATCATAGATTCTCTAATCATAGATTTACCAAGTGCTACTCGGCTTCCGCAGCCTGAGAGCATAACTTGATTTGGTCTCAGTTGACCATTAGAAGCCAAAATGCATTTTCTTAAGTGCCTCAAGGCTTCCGCGGCCTGAAAGCATAATTTGGATTGGTCTTCAATGACCATTAGTAGCCAAAATGCATTTTCCCAAGTGCTTCACGGCTTCCGCAGCCTGAAAGCATAACTTGGACTGGTCTTCGTTGACCAGTAGGGAGTCGTCTAGATACACTAGAACCCGACACCCATTGCACGCAGGGTCTCCGCGACCCAGCATGTTATGATGTTACGGATGAAAAAGGTATGGCTGGTCTGGTTTTACCTGGTCTTCGTAAATCCCCTTAAGAAATGGTAGTGTCCTTTTTTTGCACCCGACAAATGGAAGTGTGCTTGAAAGATATCTATTTTCATTATCCAGTCTCCCTGATGGAGAAAATCTAGAATAGACGCATGATATATCAGGCGAAAATGTTTTTCCTTTATAAATTTGTTCAACTCGAGGCTTGAATGCATTGTTTCATAGTTTTTCTTTCGAAGAAACACTTCGATAATGAAACTGGGCATTTGCTCAGAGGCTACGTGTAGTACCCCTAGATCAAAGAGGTATTTTGTTGTCCGAGACGACAAGAAAACGGATCTCTGCATGATACGTCTTGTTTGCTTTTTTTTATATATTAGATGGTACCTAGTCGAGATCCGTTGATTGCAAATATCCTAAATTTGTTTGCCTTCTGCGCCTGTCAACAATGTCTAAAGATCTTTGTATGACATATAACTATGAATATATAACAGATATTATATTATATTGTTATATATTATAATAAATAATTTAAAAGGTGCGAGTCCTGTATGTTTTTCTATTCGCTGTTTTTGTTTTACCCGAGAAGGTGCTAAACAAAAATAATGCGCAGAATTTCGTTTCGTCAATATAAAATCCTCACAAGAAGGATGTGCATTTATGCAAATGCGGTTGGTTATACAAGTGTTTATTTTTGTATGAAATTGCGTTATTAATTTAATCTTTAATAAATACACCTAACACCTATTGTACTCGTATGTGTTTACATTCGGCCCTTTGCATCAACTCATTTGCAATATCTGTCCGTATAATTTAGGAGACAAAGGAGTTTTACTGAAGTTAAAGAAATTTAATCAAAAAGGGCCTCTGATTTTATGAGAATGATTATGAGCCTATTCGATTAGATTGCAAGCCCGAGTGTAAATGCACTATTTGCTCTAACAAACTACTCGTGTCATCATTAATTCCCTGAACTGCAAATGCGAGTATAACTGCAACATCCTTTTTATAGCGAATATGCTGCCACGTGGGAGCTGATAGTTCGTGTCAGAGCTTCAAAATCAGTTTCACATAATAGTATTGTTATTAAACACGATGAATACTAACCCTAAATCGACGGGTTTGTCAAAAATTCACTGTTGACAGATTCACTGACTGCTCAAATACGTGTTCCCTGATTATACTCAGGTTAGGTACATAGTTAAAAACACACTGTTAATGCATTATAAAATATGTAAGAAAACTGACCTGGTTGTATAACACGTCGATTCAAGTATCAACTGTTACCTGGGGATCGTTTTCAGTCGCTTACTGGCTCGAAGACACTATCTTGCAAAAGAGGTTGTTGAGTCGTTGTAGGGTTTAATGAAGACGATTGAGAGGTACCGGGTACCCCCAACGTCAACCTTGTAAGACATGTTCACGTTCGTTACGAAATATCACTATTATTTCGCATTCATGAATTTGAATATATAATTATGGCGTGAGCGACGTGATTTCGTAATAATTATATTATTATCACTTCACTAATTCGTAAATATTTCGGATTCGCGATGGTGAAAATATATGGCATGACTCGTCAGTCATAATAATTATATCACTTCATTTCTAATTCGCGATAGTAAAAATAAATGGCGTGACTGACGCGATTTCATATCATATTATCACTTTGTGAACGAATTTTAATTATTTTTACGGATTGACGTAAAAATTTAATATTACGACTGCACTCGTTGAAAGTACACAACGCTATGACAAACTCAAATGGCGGCGCTTCCCACCTTACTGGTGCAACTGTGATGACATCTGTCAAATGTCACGGAAACGTAGTTCCGCTTCCGGTAGCAAAATCGCACATAGAGATAAGTATACACCTACTTCTTCATTAACAATGCTGTATGTTTTCCAGAGGCACATCAATACAAATTTTGTTCAAAGCCATCTGATGTTGTTACTGATAGAAAGACTTGCCTAGCCATACCTAAATGACATAAACATTAAAAGTAACTCTACCTAAGCGTAATTTGCTTTGATATCAAATTCAGAGTACTTAAATAAAAAAAATAGAAAAGAAAATGTGGACATAATATGAATACAACGGTTTGAACCACACGCATTTGTTCAAAACGTTTAACACGTTCAAAACGTGGGATTTTTGTTCGTGGGAATTTTCAATACGGATCATAAGGTTCTGGAAGCAAAAAGTACTTGGATGCATATCGACTGTAAATTAAAACGCTCCGAGAGCAAAACGTCTCCAATTGAAAATGACTGTATGTTCCGAGAGCACAACGTCCTCAATGCTAAACAACGTAAAAGGCCCTGAGAGAAAAAGGTCCGTGTCCTTTTAAAGTCCTACCTGTCATGACATTATGCTGGTGGTAGGTAGGTAGGTATGGAAAACGACATTTTCTCTTGTATGTTTTAAACATTATATTCAAATTATAAAAAAATTAACTTATTGTAGAAACCTTTTTTTTTCTTTTCTTTTTTTTTTCAGCAAGTCATGCTCGCAGAAGGAAAAAAAAGGGCCGCGTTCCAACTACTCGCGCTGGAGACCATGGCTTGGAGCATGGTTTCCAGTGAGATGATATCCACGCCCAGACCCACTACGAGATCCCGGCGCTGACTCGCCCACGCTGAGCACTCCACCAACGTGTGGTATCGTCGTCAGAGACCTCGCAGTGTTGACATCGGGGTATGACCTCACGATGGATGCGAAACAGATAGCTACCGAGGCATCCATGCCCGGTAACGATCTGCGTCGCACGATACGTGAGGTCACCATGCTGCCTCTGCAGCCACTTGTCCATGATCGGTCTCACCGCCGCGATGACGGTAGTTCCCCACTTAGGTTGCTCAAGTCGCACCCTCCAAGTCTCCATAAAACCCTGGCGGAGTTGGTACCGTTGGTCCTCGATTTTTCGAGTTATTGTAGGTACCTATAGCTGACAAAATGACGAACGTAAAATTACACTTGAGAAAACAACACAACGAACATTGCATTGAATGAGTAGGAACAGAAATGTTACACATTGAGGGTTCTTTTAATATTAGAAACTCTTTGCAAGAACTCATAAGGTGTAATACACTCTTCTTCAAGTTTTTTCTTCTCTTCGGCGTATTGTATATTAAAACCAGAGATTTGGGATGGCGCTCGCTAAAACGAATATCAACCTTTCGTCTCTTGACACCATGAAACCAGCTATTTTTTTATGTCTTTATGCAGTTTTGTAGACGTCTACTTAAGATATCTACGATAAAATCAATCATAAAATAGACAATGAAAAATGATAATCTAAAGAGGTTTAATTTCAAGAGGAAATGGAAAAGTTCGTTATGCATAAAACACGTTTTGATTTAATGTCAACTTCAGTTGAAGGCTATTTTTATTAAACACTTACTGAAATGAGGACGATTAGCTCCATGGGTGTTTTGCCGTGGGAGACCAATTGATTGAAAGACGTCATGACTAGAGGACTAACTATTGGAAAGTCCATTTTGCTTCCTGAACCTTATGATCCGTAATGGGAATTTTGTCCATGGATTATAGATCTGTTATAAATAGAATACCTATAATATTAAAGGTATAATCGAATATCACACACGAAGGACTAGAAGTAGATATCCCATAATTTATATAGAAATCTGTATTTACGGACAAATGTACATAGGCCGAAAAAAGTTCCTCGTCTGTCTGAATTCTTACCTGACTGGTTTACGTCCAGCAGAAGTACGGCTTTAGCATTAGCGACATGTAGCTCTAGTACCACACGGGTCACGTCTTCGGGTAAAGCCAGTTGATCAGTTGCTATTACAGTTACGACGCCATCTACTGATCTCGCCACAAACAGGCTGGCGTATTCTGAAAGAGAAGACAGATTTGTTTTAAAGAATTTCAACTGCGCATAGTACAACATTTATTTTAAACTATAACGCTAACCTAGCAGGGGATTACATATTTGAGCCGCTTGAGGTTGAGACACTGGGGTCATGGGGTTCGAGGGCTCACCGCCTTTATAGAGACATTGCCAAACGTTTTATCTCAGGACCAGAAGGCTGGCTATTTTCTGGCCCAGAGAATAAGTATCGCCATCGACTTGACAAAACAGCCAGCATTCTGGGAACCTTACCAGTCGGCGATGACGCGGAGTATTTTTTAAACGATTTTTGTAGTTTAATTGTGGAATATATGTACAAGTGACGGTATCACACAATTGTTTGATATCACGCAGGTCTGAAATTAGGTTGCCTTGTGGATGTCCATAGCGTACAGGTTGTCAAGTAAAACTTGGTGTTCCAATAGGGTCTCATTACATTGAAAAACGTCATAAAAAAGATTTCAATAAATATTCTTTTAAATTAGTTCCGCACGCCAGCTTATATTTGGCAAGCCGTATACGAGACGTCGCCGTCGTCACCGCCCGTCGCGCGTCGCGTCATATTTATACGTAGCATTACGGATCATAAGGTTCTGGAAGCAAAAAGTACTTGGATGCATATCGACTGTAAATTAAAACGCTCTGAGAGCAAAACGTCTCCAATTGAAAATGACTGTATGTTCCGAGAGCACAACGTCCTCAATGCTAAATACTCGCAACGTAAAGTGCCCTGTGAGAAAAAGGTCCGTATCCTTTTAAAGTCCTACCTGTCATGACATTATGCTGGTGGTAGGTAGGTATGGAAAACGACATTTTCTTTTGTATTTTTTAAACATTATATTTAAATTATAAAAAAATTATTGTAGGTACCTATTTGTTTTCTTGTTTTTTTTTTTTTAATTCCGCGATAATGCGGCCGCTGCCATGTCCATTGCTGCGGGCATCTCCGGTGACCCCAGAAGGTATTTCCAGTGGCGCCCGGTGGACTTTGGCCAGCTGCGTGGCCTCTTCGGGGGTTTGATCGGAATGAAAATCCCGCTTCGTTGGGGTTGGGTTTTATCCCGCGTCGGTGAGTGAATCTGGTTGCTTGCTGTGGGGCAAAGGCCCCGCAGCACGCAACCCTTCTAGCCTGCTTCTGTAAGGACGGCGGGTGGCTATCCCGCCGTCCTCAAGCCCCGATCATGGAGGTCGATGGTCCTGGGCGTAGATGAGTCTGCGGCGCCCTGGCCGCTGACTGCCAAACTAAACGGGGAGGGTACGCTCCCTCTCCCTCTCAGCCGCCTCCTTCGCGGGCATGACTTGCTCGCAGAAGGCCACGGCCGCGTTCCACCTACTCGCGCTGGAGACCATGGCTTGGAGCATGGTTTCCAGTGAGATGATATCCACGCCCAGACCCACTACGAGGTCCCGGCGCTGACTCGCCCACGCTGAGCACTCCACCAACGTGTGGAGTGCGGTGTCGTCGTCGGAGACCTCGCAGTGTTGCCACCGGGGTGTGACCTCACGATGGATGCGAAACAGGTAGCTACCGAGGCATCCATGCCCGGTAACGATCTGCGTCGCACGATACGTGAGGTCATCATGCTGCCTCTGCAGCCACTTGTCCATGATCGGTCTCACCGCCGCTATGACGGTGGTTCCCCACTTAAGTTGCTCAAGTCGCACCCTCCAAGTCTCCATGAGATCCTGGCAGAGGGTCCCAACTCTGTCAGGATCTGCTGGTCCTCGATTTCTCGAGTTATTGTAGGTACCTATAGCCTACAAAATGTCGAACGTAAAATTACACTTGAGATAACAATACAACGAACATTGCATTGAATGAGTAGGAACAGAAATGTTACACATTGAGGATTCTTTTAATATTAGAAATTCTTTGCAAGAACTCATAAGGTGTAATACACTCTTCTTCAAGTTTTTTCTTCTCTTCGGCGTATTGTATATTAAAACGAATATCAACCTTTCGTCTCTTGACACCATGAAACAAGCTAATTTTTTATGTCTTTATGCACTTTTGTAGATGTCTACTTAAGATATCTACGATAAAATCAATCATAAAATAGATGAAAAATGATAATCTAAAGAGGTTTTCAAGAGGAAATGGAAAAGTTCGTTATGCATCAAACACGTTTTGATTTAATGTCAACTTCAGTTGAAGGCTATTTTTACTAAACACTTACTGAAATGAGGACGATTAGGAGACCAATTGATTGAAAGACGTCATGACTAGAGGACTAACTATTGGAAAGTCCATTTTGCTTCCTGAACCTTATGATCCGTAATGTAACATTCTTACCTCCATGTAGTTCAACATGAACTCCATCGTAGTTGAAAATTGTAATGCTCTCATGTTGAATTGATTTGAATTGAATTAATCCTTTGTAAATAAGTTTCTCAAACGACACATCATCTCCAACCCCAGAATCTGTATAGAAAAGGATTGTAAAATGTTTTAAATACTGTAACCATTTTAATTTATAGCTACGCTACGAACTGCTACACATGTATTATTTTAATTGAACAATAAACCAAACATCTGACAATGTTATACCTGTAATAAGTGACCGGTTAGCAGCAGTACAAAATCTGACCGAAATGAAAAATGAAATGTAACCAGCCAGAATGACATAAGAGAAATTATTATATTTTCCATTATTTATTTATTGATTTAGTTTTTTAACTAATATCAAATAACCTTACAATATTATAAAGTGTACAGTTTTTATTGTTGGCACTTGGTGGAACTTATAGGTATCTACAGGTTTCGAATCTGTATAAAATAATAAAAAATATCTATAAGATACAATTGTTATTTGATTTTTATAAGCAAAACCCAAAGAATGTTTTTCACTGCAACATGGGAATTAAATTATTTGAAATCTGATTTAACAAATACCCATGCTAATTATTTTAACAAGTAAATCGCTATCAACGGTACTGTTTTAAACTGCGATACCAACCTAATTGTTTCACAGCTAACACAAGGACTGCTCGTGCATCAGCAGCGTGTAGTTCCAGAACAACGTGGGTCACGTTCTCTGGTAATGTGAGTGAACCTTGTGCTACAACTGTTACCACACCGTCCTTAACACTAGCATCGAAGAATATTGAATAATCTGGAAATTAAATATTGTTTGAATAATAATATATCATAAGTTGTTACCTAGCGTAGTTATTTTATCTATGCGGAGGATAGTAGCTACAAATATACGTAAAATTCGATTATGTATTTACATGCATATTATACCTTAATTATATTTTTGTGACATAAAACTTACCACTGCGAATTATCACGTTATTTTCATTGTAATTGTGGATTATTATTTTTTCATGTCGAACTGAATTCAATTCAATGTCCCCTTCATAAACAAGTTCATCAAATGACACGCCATCTTCAGGAAGCGAATCTGTATAAAATAAGATAAACGGAAAACGTTCAATTGTATATCCTTCATCATTAAAGTTCCGGGCTTGGCTCCTTGGGGGGAGACATCATCCGCCATGAGGCTGGTGAGTCAACACCTAGGGCATGCATATACGCCAGCAGTAAAGCAAGGACGTTAGGATTAATAAAAGCAGATTGTTACAGAGACCTCGCTAGCATTGAAATAACAATACAAACGGGGACAGATACAAAAGAAAGGGTGCTCGTAGTCTCCGCATACCTGCCTAGCGAGAGAGATTTCGAGCCACCTTCTCGAGAAATGGAAGAAATTATAAGAAAATACCAAGGTAAGAATATTCCAATTATTTTAGATTGCGACGCGAATGCCCACCATGTCGTGTGGGGCAGTACCAACTGCAACAAAAAAGGAGACTTACTATTGGATTTCATAAGTACGTCTGGCTTGGAAATACTTAATGTGGGCAACACCCCCACATTTGTAGCCCGGGCAAGACGAGAGGTGTTGGACATTACTATCGCTACAGATAGAATAAGTCAACACATTAAGGATTGGGAGCTAGACGAAAGCAATTCAATGTCAGACCACAAACGAATCACTTTCAGTCTAGAAGCCAAGACAGAGAAGATTCTAACAAGAAATGTGAGGAAAACAGTCTGGGCCACATACGAACAGCAACTGGAGAGATGGAGCCCAGGTCCAGAAACCTTGCTAAGAGACACACAAGAAATTGAACAAGAAGCAAACAGACTAGATGCCGCTCTTAGGGAAGCATACCACAAGGCATGCCCACTGAAAGAGATAAGGCCAGGGAAAGGTCAACCCTGGTGGACTAAGGCTCTAGAGAAACAGAGGAAAAAGACGCGCCGAGCTCTCAGGAAAGCCCTGGATAAGGACGATGACGAGAGCTGGCAAGAATACAGAAAAGTGAGAAATATATATAAGAAAGAATGCAGAAGGGAAAACAGGAACAGCTGGAAAACGTTCTGCGAAGGGGTTGAAAAATACCCAGATGCGGCGCGACTAGTGAAAACGTTTTCTAAGGGTAATACCTGCAAATTAGGAAGTATTAAGAACGGAGATGAACTCATCACCGACCCTAAAAGGATACTGGAAGTGATGCTGGGAACACACTTTCCAGGAAGCATAGAAGATTACTCGCCACCCACCCTAAATCCCATAGAGGTACAGGACAAGAGTGCAATTATCACAGAAGAACATTTACAGTGGAGCGTGAGGTCCTTCCAACCATACAAGGCTGCCGAACCAGACGAAATCTTCCCGAAAATGTTACAGAATGCAATAAGACACATAGGCAAAGATCTACTCAACTTATATAATAGTAGTATCATAACTAAGCACATTCCAAACAGGTGGAGAGAGGTGAGAGCGGTCTTCATCCCGAAACCAGGTAAGACATCATATCAGGAGGCAAAGTCCTTCAGATGTATCAGCCTCTCCTCATTCATACTGAAGACACTGGAGAAAATCCTAGATAGATTAATAAGAGAACAAATAGATAAAAGCGGATCTCCATTGCACTTAAACCAACACGCATATATGGAGGGCAAGTCAACTGAAACTGCCCTACATAACCTGGTTATAAGAGTGCAAAGATCAATAAGCAACCAAGAATATGCATTAGGATGCTTCTTCGATGTTGAGGGTGCATTCGACAAGGCGACCCCCGACTCAATAGAGAACACCCTAAATCGCGAAGGCATTGACAGAGACTTATCAGGATGGGTGAAAAACATGCTGAAACACCGTAAGATACAGGCAGAAATAGCAGGAACAACATACAAAGTGGTGGCAAAACGAGGCTTCCCACAAGGAGGATACCTATCCCCACTACTATGGTGCCTGATTAATTAATAAAAAAGATAAACAGGATGCACATATACACGTAAGTCTACTCTGACGACGGTGTGCTCCTAGTGACAGGAAAAGTCCTCAGCGTCATGTGCGAAATCATGAACAGAGGCCTAAAAGAAGCATTAGCATGGTGCAGGAGTAAGGGCTTAGACCTAAACCCTGACAAGACCAAACTAGTCTTGTTCACCAATAAGACAAAAATAGGATGTGCTGTACCAGTGAGACTAGATAATCACGAACTGGAAAAAGTCAGGGAGGTGAAATATCTAGGAGTAACCCTGGACAGCAAGCTAACCTTCAAGACTCATATCAGCAATACATGTGCAAAAGCCAAAATGGCAATGATGCAATGTAAAAGGACAATAGGAAGAGACCTGGGGCATAAAACCAGAAGTAGCATTATGGATTTATAAGGCAATAATTTTGCCAAGAATCCTACATGGAGCCCTGGTATGGCGGCACAAGGCTGCCATCGGGGAAAACAAACTAGAACTAGATAAAGTCCAAAGGCTTGCAGCCCTAATGATCACGGGCGCGATGAGGTCTACACCAACAGCCGCGCTAGAGATCATACTGGGGCTGAATCCCTTGGACCTAGAAATAAAAAGAAAAGCAACCGAACAATGGTTCAAACTAAGAAGCACTGGCCTATGGACCGGAAATTTTATGGACAAAGGTCATGCAAGTATAAGTAAGAACTACGAAGATAAATTGTCAATGATTCTATCCAATAACGACCTAATTAGGAAGGAGAGAATCTTCGACAAGAAATACAGAATACACATAGGGAAACGAGATGAATGGCGCATAGATCCCAGTGATACTATCTGCTATACAGACGGTTCAAGAAAGGAATTGACTAGTCTATCCGGATCCGAAGTGCATATAACATGCAAAGACGGAGCTGAATTGGACAGGTCAATACCCCTAGGAAGATTTGCAAGTGTCTTTCAGGCAGAGATATATGCCATAAAGGAAGGCGTGGAAATAATGTAACACCTAACCACAATAGGAAAGGTGACCATATACAGCGATAGCCAGGCGGCACTGAAAGCGCTTGACAAAGTGGAGACAACATCAGCAACAGTCAAGGAATGTAAGGAATCATTAGATAAACTGGCCGAGAACACCGACCTAACGATTGTGTGGGTCCCCGGACATGAGGGAAACACGGGCAACGAGCGGGCTGATGAACTCGCCAGAGAACGTGCTGATGAAACCTTTGTGGGGCCGGAACCCGGTTGCCCATAGCACACAAAATCGCCAAAGGAGTAATCAGCCATAGAACAACAGCAGAAACCAACCAAAGATGGAAGACCTCGACTGGAATGAGACAGTCGAAAATGTTCATCAAGGGTATGGACAAGAGAACGACGAGTCATATCATGAAACTCTCAAGAGGAAACATGAGACTCGCCATAGAAGTAATAACAGGGCACTGTCGACTAAACAGACATCTGACAGTGATAGGAGTAAAAACCGACCCGAAATGCCCAGAGTGCATGGACAGCGATGAAACAAGCTTCCACCTGCTGGCAGAATGCCCCATGTACTCATTGACCAGATGGGAACTCCTAGGGTCGGACAGACTATACGAAGAAGACATTAGCAATCTGAAGGTGGAACAGATAATAAGATTTGTAAAGGACACAAGAAGATTCGACGGGGGACCGTGAGAGCTGGATCAACCATACTCTCCCCAAGGGGAGAACTGGGGAAATGGACGAAGTGGCCCGCAAGAACCGCGGGTGGATCGTCCGTCCGGCTGCCGGTGTCCCCGTTGGAAATAATAATAATAATTAAAGTTCCTTTTATAAAGACATGTAAGATCGCCCCTATAATTTCGATGTGATACGTAGAAAACTTTTGCTTTCGCTTTTTTTTTAACTTTCGTAAATTGCATTAATTTGAAGAACCATCATTTTATTTACTAACATCTATCAAAATATGCAAGTATTATACACTATGATATGTACCTGATTGTTTCACAACCAGTATAAGGACTGCCCTTGCGTCAGCAGCATGCAGTTCCAAGACCACATGGGTCACGTGCTCAGGTAACGTGAGTGGATTCGGCCCTGTCACAGTTACTGCACCGTCCTCATGGTCTACTGTGGCCGTGAACAAGCTTGAATGTTCTGAAATTCCAAACTTATATTTAAATTTGTCGATCAACGTAGATCAGAGACACTGTCACCTTAATAATATCGTTTTGATCTCTTATAGGAATACCTTAAAAGTAAAATACGTTAATAAAACGTTCCCGTAAATTCTTGGAAAGTCCTGACACTTTAAAAGTTACTAATATAAAAATATTACTAAGAGTTATCTATTATAATTATTTTGAGTCATAGGTACATTTATCAATGTGATTTTAACAAGTTATTTTTTTATTTTTTATTTTATTTATTTATCATTTAAATTTACATAATTTCAAATTGTAGATGAGTATTATAGAAACCTACGCGGTTTATAACTAATACTCGTTATTCTACATTGGTTTATGAGTGTACCTACGAGTAGAAAAAATACATGCTTTCATCATATTAGCGATGTTATAAAGTGGTTTTTTAACCTACGTTTAACACTATGTGGTACAAGACTGTCTAAACATTGCAATTTGGCGGTAATAGATTGATAAGTCTAGGAACCAGGTAATGAGGTAAGCAGTCGTTCGCTCGCCGTAGGTATTATTTGCGCCACTCGTACATAACTTGTTTCGAGCAACAGCCCGAGTATACATGGGGCACACTAAAAGTTTTGCACTTCTAGCTAATCGAAACTATTTGAATTTCGAATGTTATATTTTTTTAAACGTTGCAACCTTCTTAGTAATAAAAAAAACAATTGGCGGGAAATCATTTGTCAATTGTATTTTATCACACATCAAAGTTCTACGTATGCAACGAAAATTGAATTAAGTCGAAAAGATTTTAGAGCGATGATTTTTTAGGATGTTAAATGTTCTCTCTCTCCGCAAGACTGTGCCGCTCGTCTTCAAAATGCTTTTGGGAGAAAAGCACCTTGTTTGAGCACCGTGAGGCGATGGTTTGCTGAATTTGAGAGAGGTCGAGTTTCTTCATATGACGAATTTCGTGAAGGGCGGCCTTCAACTGCCGTCAACGAAAATAATGTGGCTACTGTTAAGGGCCCAGATCGTGAAAATCACCGAAAAGAGTGTTACGATTTTTCATATTTAACCTATTTACATATGATTAATAACAACGATAATTTGTATATATTAAAATGAAAGACCAAAAATGATGTTAGTGCTAATTTTAACTCTTAAAACCCTGTAGTTGTTATATAATAAACGTCAACAAACGCACAAAATTGAGAAAAAATTCGAAAACCTGCCTTCGTATTTTTCAGATTTAACCCAATAAATCAACACAAATTGATAAAAAGAAACACTTTTTGAACACTGAAAAAGCCAATAAATATAACCATGTACTTTTTTTTGTACCTTTACAAACAAAGACTTCCCCTTTTAAAGCCCTAAAATCTAGATATGTTTTACGTAAATTCTCCATAGAAAAATGTATGCAAATTCAAACGCGTCCCGATAGAACGATCGTCGTAACTAATCGCCAGTGCGCCATAGAATTTCAAAGTGACTCCACGCGTGTCGGATGCTACAGCAAAATTACGTGTTGTGAATTTGTGTTTTTTGTGAAAAACTGTAAGTACAATATTTTTATAACTAATTTACTTTCAGTAAATAGAAAGTACCGATATAATGAAAGTCTGAAAGAAAACCATGATGGAACTAGATATAAATCGTAAGAAATACAAAATTATTTACTTTGTTGCGTAGGTCATTTTATGAACCTTGTAAAGTAGGTATCAATTCAGGCTTGAAACAATCAAAGCCCTGCCCACCTTATTTTCTCGAGATATGAACTGGCGGGGTATATAGTTCTCTGCACGACATACATAGATTTTTCAACATGATAAAGGCAATAGGTATCATAAACGTAATTGGTAATCGAGGGTCTCTTTTCGCAGGATAATTTGCTGAGTGCCATGCCAGCGAAAAGAAAATTTAGTACGCATTATAAAAACGTGAAAGCCAAAAGATCTCGGAATAAAATGTAAGTTCCTCCCTACTTATTTATTTACCTGCCTACTTGACTACGTCTTGTCCTAAATACCTAGAAAAAATTTACTAGATTTGTGTTAGTGTCAAGTAAAAATCCTAGTTTTATTACTTTTATTTGTGTGTATGCTTATCATGCCTTAGTAGTAATAATAATATAATCTATTTGCATTTTGAACAGGGTAGGTACATTACAAAGCAAATAGGTACAATGATTTAGATCGCCTGATTCAGACATATACCTACAACAGCATGTAAATATTGATTTGACATTGAACTACTCTTGGAATATTTTACAAATAGGCAGTCGTTTATTTCCAATAATTCAACATTTTTGTTATGCTGTAAATATTCAACTTCAATAACAATAACTCAACGTGGAACGTTTGTCGCAAAACATTTTCAAAATCGCGCTCTCTGGGTCATTCACCCGCCCGTCGGATGATTCGGGCAACAATAGCGCTGCTGTCGCTCAAAATCGACTTTATCCGTGCGCGGTCTAGGCCCTTAAGCGGTTAATTGAAGAAAACCCGCGGATTACCTATGAGACTATTCGAGGACTATTGGGGATTGGTAAGAGTCAAATCCAGAAAATTTCACACGAAGAATTGAAAGTTCGGAAACTTTGTTGTCGTTGGATCCCTTATGAACCGACAGTGGAGCAGAAGCGGGCTCGCGTGGAATGGTGCTCACAGATGCTACTGAAGTACGACCACGGACATTCTAATGCTGTTAATAACATTGTCACAGGAGACGAAACGTGGATTTATTGTTTTGAACCCGAAAAAAAACAGCAATCTTGTGAATGGGTGTTTGAAAATGAGAAAAAGCCAACAAAAGTGAGGCAGGCGAGAAACGTTGGTAAAAAAATGATCGCGTTTTTTTTCTCAGCTACAGGTCTCATCTGTATAATTAATTCCTCTTGAAGATCAAAAGAGTGTTATTGCCGAGTGGTATTCTACCATTTGTTTACCCAGGGTGTTAGAAAAAGTTCGCGAAAGACGACCCAAAAGCCACGTTCTCCTATATCATGACAACGCTTCTTCACACACGGCCAACAAAACAAAGTCATTTTTAGCTTCCGAAAAAGTACAACTCGTGACCCATCCTGCACATAGCCCCGACCTAGCACCCTGTGATTTCTGTATTTTCCCCATAATCAAAGATTTGATGAGAGGTTTAACTTTTACCAACTCCGAAGAGGCAGTGATAGCGTTCAATCAGCACGTAGAAAACATGCCTTCAGATCTCTGGTCCTCTTGTTTTAACAACTAGTTCGATCGCATGAAAAAATGTATAAAATGTAAAGGAGAGTATTTTGAAAAGCAATGAACATAATATTTTGTTTTTAACTTGTTGTTTTTTTAAGTTACGCAAAACTTTTAGTGAGACCTATTATACAGAATGCACTATTTTAATTCGATATTTTTGATCGTGATAGTTTTCTTTTAGTAACATGAACTTCACTTGGGTTTGGACTGGTAGGATTTTACAATAGTTAAAGAGGCCATTATCGTCATCATCAAACCGCTGTTTAATATTTGCAGAAACAATGTTACGAAGGATTCGCCACTGAATAATAAAAATACGTTGTAGGTAGGTATTATATGTGCGACCGTAGCTGCTTAATCCATATTGAATATAGGACTTTGCTAGGGAGTTATACAGCATCATTTTGATTCTATATGGGATTCGATTTTTTAGTATGACCATTGGCGAGGAATTGCCTAAGTTTATTACAGACATACTCAATATGCGGGCCCCAGTTAAATTTGTTATCAATAATCACACCCAAGTAACGCTGTCTAACGGTACATTTTATAAGAGGATAGTCCCAATGACGTACCGGCGACCCATGCAGACAGCTGTGTTTATGTGCAACTACCCCGTCACATGGAGAATATTTAAGGTGAGGGGATTTAATATGCATTAGTTGTGTCTTGTCTGCATTTAGCACTAATCCTGAGTCATGACACCACTTCAAGAGTATAGGCAGGTGTCATCCGCGAACTGGTAGCATGTGCAAGACTGGATGCATTTGCCCATGTTGTTGACATAACAGAGAAAATGGAGCGAACCGGGGACCGATTCCTGTGCAGTTCCTTCGGTGACGTCCTTAAGATTACTATACGTGTCATTTATTCGAACAGTGAATTTACGGTTAGTTAAGTAATTTTCACACCACGCAGCAAAGGCATAGACCAACGCGGTCGTCGTATACGCTGTCGCCGTATACGACGGGACAAGGCATTATGCATTTTCCCGATACATAAAAGTCTACCATGTTTGGTGCGGGGGGGTCATCGACACGCACACATTCTTAGACGCTCAAACCCAATCGGTGCCACTACGAAGCTCACACATGACAATAAGAATAACACATTAACATTTTCACAAACACATACATTATACATTTTGTATCATAAAACTTTAATGACAAGACAAAAAGTTACCGCCCACTTGTGATGTAACAGTGTCGATACACGCTATCGATAAATTTGATAAATCGACTAGGAAAATCAGGTTTCAAAAATGTCACTAATGTGGATGTCGTTTATGAAAACAAGACTTTTTTACTATTTATAAACATGTAAATAAGTATTATTTAGTAAAATTACAATATTTACAAAGTTCAAGAAGTAAGACCAAAAATATTAACATCTGTGGGTTCCTTACGCCTACCGCAGAACTTTCTGCAACCACCAGTAAAATTCATAACCTTGGTTGTGTCCAAAACTTTTGTAGGATCATTTTGGTACCCGTTGCTATTCAGAGGGACATTTCTATGAATATCTCTAGCTAAAAAAATGATTAAGATTGGATTTTGGTTTGGGTATTGACCAGTTTCAACATTTTGTACAATATAATATAAAAATGTGTGACTGTGATTGAAGGAGAAAAATTGGACCAAGTGAAAGAGTTACTTTGGGTCCAAGTTTACAAGGGATAAAGGGTATTATGACGATGATATTAAACGAAGAGTTATGGCAGAATCAAGTGATTGGGTAACTGCATAACTTTATGAACAGTCAGAAGGTCCGGTCAGAAGGCCTGGTTGGCTGTGCGTAGAGGAGAGTTTGTCCCTACACTTTTGTAAGGTAGTGAATATTGGGAATGGCAGAAGAAGCATGAAAGTAAAATAAATGCAGTGTGCAGTGAAACTGAGAAGTTTGAAAAGTATGGCTAAAGTGAGGAACAGCCGCGTGATACGGGAACTATGCGGTGTGTAGTGATCTTGATAAAGGGATGCTTAGATGGTTCGGGCACGTAGAAAAGATAGATGAAAGGAGGTTGATGAAACAAGTCAGTACATATGGCGGGTGTTGATGGACAGGTTGGTAAGTAGAATACCATAGTCCAATGGAAAAGAGACCTAACTGTATGTTACAAATATAAAAATAGCGGGCTTAGTTTATGAGGCCTAGGTCCGTATTGCTAATGTGTATTAACAAAATGTTCATGCAAAGTCGCGCTAGATAAAAAAGACACAATTTATTATTAATAGGTACTTATTAAACTTAATGAAATAAAGGTTACATTATGGGTATTTACGTTATTCTCAGATCAGAAAAAAATACCTTTAAAAAGCTATGTAGGTAGGTAGGTAAAAAAAAACTGATCATTTTAGTGTAATGTCATATCAGCCGCGTAACTAGATTTAGTCTGGTGAGTGGTCAAGACGCCAAATTGTTTTGTTTCTAGCTTATGCCCCAGTGGTCATAAGCATGTGGCAGCGGGGAACGCTGATGAAGGCGGCGGTGTGAGGTCCCCGTACGCCAGTGCCTTCCAATATTTTAATCAGCTCCTTATGGTCCAATGTATCGAAAGCGCGCGAAAAGTCAATAAACAAGACGAGTACGTGTTTCCTATCATTAAGGTATGTATTCACTTCATCGGTGAACTTAGAGAGGAGTTCTGTAGTACTTTTACCAGATTGAAATCCAAACTAATTCGGGCTAATGACCTCATGCGCTTTATAATATTTGTGTATTTCTTGACCAATGTATTTTTCAATGATTTTGTCAACAGAAGACAACAGAGTTATCGGCCGGTAATTGGTGTAATTGATTTTGGGACCTTTTTTGTAAATGGACCTAACACACCCTATTTTTAGTTCGTCCGGATACGTACCACTTGACACACTGGTATTGATAAGATCAGTAAGTGCTCGTGAGACTTCTGTACCTGCCAATTTTATATGCGATATTCTTATATTATCAATACCTGAAGATTTGTTGGAGTCTAATGAATTTATAATTTTATAAATGCAATCAGTTGTAGCTTTTCTAAATAACATACTCTTATCAAGTATTGGATAGAATCAGGCGTTACCTGGCGAAAATCCATGACAAAGTAATGGTAAGTAAGATGTTCAAACTTTTCAAAATAATTGCATCATTCTCGCAAAAAATATAAGATTAAAACGTCGACAAATGTTTCACCTCTAAACGAGGCATTCTCAAGACTGTCTCAGAGAGAACAGCAAAATATGAATGTTTGCTTTTAAGTATGAATGTGTAAATATCGCTAGCGCGATGTAAGATTTATCGAAAACGACTAACGGGGGTAGAAATATTAAGTTATGCTAACAAATTCAAAATGGGTATTCAAAAAGCAAAAAAATCTACTTTTTACTACATCGAAAACATAGTGTGACACACACAAACCAACAAACAACTACTGTGGCTGACCATTCACGAACAAATTAAGCAAAGGAGATGTATGAAAATCAGTCTGTTCATTGAGTAAGGTGTCCACATCCCTACTGTGTGTTCTGGGTTCTAAAAGCTGTAAATATGTTGTTTTACCTCAGGATCTTGGCCGCAAACACTCAATGATACGGAATCTTCGGAACTTATCAATTTGCACGTCATACTTATCCTGTTCTAGTAGTTTTACGCTACAGTTTGGTATGATGTTTTTTACGGCGTTATCAAAGTTTGTCGCGAAATTTTCAGTTATGTTTCTGACAGATAAACTTTGGGAATAAAATGCTTTTAAAATAGCTGAATCAACAGACAATGACAGCCTTCCAAGCATCCGATTCAATATCTGATAAACTTTTTTGGTATTTTTAAAATTATTAAGAAAGAAATTATAAATAGATCACAAAAACTGATGTCATCGGCGGGACTTGAACCCGCGGCCTTTCCCTAACAGGTGACTGCTCTGACCAACTGAGCTACGATGACCACTACCGACGACATCGAATTTTTGCTTCATATCATATTCATAATTTCTAGATCGTGCTATTAAGGTTAGCGTTAGATCCACCTACCGCAGTTCTACCGAACTGACGGTACCAGTGTATCGTGTTACAACGATGACTCTCGGGGAAACGAGCAAAAATGTGGTCTATGCAAGATTTAGTGATTTTGTTTTTTTTCTATTCTCGGATACTGTGTATCCAAATACAAATCTTTATATGAGGATATGTTTTTTAGGTCATTCATATCACCAACAAGAAGAAAGTTCTGTTTTGAGTTATACCTGGACACGTGATTACCCAGTTCCTTTATAAAGATGTGCTTATTTGTGTTAGGTGGCACACAACCACCTCTTGTGTAGAATTCAGTTTTAAAACACCCGTGATGCTTTCGAATGTTTTAGTTCTGTGTTCAAATTCGGTAAACTTAATGTGGTTTTTTATGTAAACGATAACGGCCCCACCCCGCATATTATTGCGTACCTAGTTGTGTGTGCATGTTATAGGTAGGTATGTTAAACAGCAGTGCAATTTTATTTGAGATACCGGCTTCTGATATTACGATAATATCTATAGGTAATATACAACTGACAAAGTTGGAAAAGTTTAGTGTAGTTTTTTATCATTGACCTAATGTTAATATGTAAGCAAGTTATGCTTATATGACTATTAGTAGATAATTGGTTAATGATATCTTGAGTAGAAGAACAATTATATAACTCAATAATGGGTGTACTAATTTTTAACTTCTTAGCAATATACAAACAACAATCGAGTACAGGTATACTAGTTCTAATAGAATGAGCAAGTAATAAATTAGTAAGATTAGGTAAAAGACGACTGATACGTAGTCACACTATAAGTTTTGCGTAACTTAAAATAACAACAACAATGTTAAAACCGAAATATTACGTTTATTGCTTTTCAAAATACTCTCCTTTACATTTTAAACATTTTTTCATGCGATCGAACCATTTTTTATAACAGGAGGACCACAGATCTGAAGGCATGTTTTCTACGTGCTGATTGAACGCTATCACTGCCTCTTGGGAGTTGGTAAAAGTGAAACCTCTCATCAAATCTTTGATTTTGGGGAAAATACAGAAATCACAGGGTGCTAGGTCGGGGCTATGCGCAGGATGGGTGACGAATTGTACTTTTTCGGAAGCTAAAAATGACTTTGTTTTGTTGGCCGTGTGTGAAGAAGCGTTGTCATCATGTAGGAGAACGCGGTTTTTGGGTCGTCTTTCACGAACTTTTTCTAACACCCTGGCTAATCAAATGGTAGAATACCACTCGGCAATAACACTCTTTTGATCTTCAAGTGGAATTATACAGAGGAGACCCGTAGCTGAGAAAAATAACGCGATAATTTTTTTACCAACGTTTCTCGCCTGCCTCATTTTTGTTGGCTTGTTCTCATTTTCTAACACCCATTCACAAGATTGCTGTTTTTTTTGGGTTCAAAACAATAAATCCACGTTTCATCTCCTGTGACAATGTCATAAACAGCATTAGAATGTCCGTGGTCGTACTTCAGTAGCATCTGTGCGCACCATTCCACGCGAGCCCGCTTCTGCTCTGCTGTCATTTCATGAGGGATCCAACGACAACAAAGTTTCCGAACTTTCAATTCTTCGTGTAAAATTTTCTGGATTTGACTCATACCAATCCCCAATAGTCCTCGAATTGTCTCATAGGTAATCCGCGGGTTTTCTTTATTAACCGCTTAACAGTAGCCACATTATTTTCGTTGACGGCAGTTGAAGGCCCTTCACGAAATTCGTCATGTAAAGAAACTCGACCTCTCTCAAATTCAGCAAACCATCGCCTCAGGGTGCTCAAACAAGGTGCTTCTCTCCCAAAAGCATTTTGTAGACGAGCGGCACAGTCTTGCGGAGAGAGAGAGAACTTTTAGAGAACTTTTTTGAGAAATATAATAAAAATCATCGCTCTAAAATCTTTTCGACTTAATTCCGTTTTTGTTGCATACTTAGAACTTTGATGTTTGATAAAAACAATTGACAAATGATTTCCCGCCAATTGCTTTTTTATTACTAGGAAGGTTGCAACGTTTAAAAAAATATATCATTCGAAATTCAAATAGTTCCGATTAGCTAGAAGTGCAAAACTTTTAGTGTGCCCCATGTATAATAACAATAATTTAACTGGATTTAATAAGTTGATCTATATCTAATTGCGTACGAATCTGGTAAATTTTGCTATTACTATTTTTTCTTACAAAAATCTTACCCTCCTTACACCAAATATAGTTGTATGTTTTATTTAAATTTAGTTTAACGTTGTATAAAAGAGTTTTATTGTACCTAGTTAGGGCTTCTCGGACATAGACACGGTTCTCAGCCTTTTCCTTTGGCACTTCAGGTAGTACAGCTCCCAGTGTCAGGCTTTTATCCTTGCTAGGTGGACACCCATTGTTTTCGAATCAGTACAATTTTTAACTGTATCAGAATCAGACCAGGCCTATCCGTCGAGCCAGTTTTTTGAGTTGACTGGATGTCTTCTTCGTTTATTGCTAGTTTCGAAGCTATGGTATGGTAGTGTTAAGTTGTTAAGTGGAATATCAGGTAACCCAGCAATCTCCACTGAGTTGGCTAGTGAGTTTTGTTCGAATCCTTTCTGGCCTTGCTCCAGAACAGCCACTCTAAGTTCAAGATTTTTGTTCTTGTTGGTTAAGTCTTCGTTTTTATTTTAGCTTCCTGATGGTGCTTTCGTTGTTCTTCAAATACTGTTCCATGGTAGTAATCTGTTCACTTAGCAACTCCAGGGAATTCTCTAAGCTTCCTATCTCTTCTTTGAAGGTTTTTTTCAATTCTCGGCTGATGCCCTGCACGAGTTTTGTTGTATCCAGTGTTTTGACGTTCGCAAGAACAGATCCAAAGTCAGAATCATTGTCATCGTCGTCCTTGTTAGGGATTAGGAAGGATGACCTGTGCGAGAGTTTTTTTGGCAGTCTTCGCAGCTCCACTCGATGCCGGGAGAGTTTCGTAAGGTGTTCAGTTGTTTGTTCGAGAGTTTTACACAGTTGGTGAACTACCTTGACACATCGGCTACAGGTTAACCAAGGTATAGTTTTTGTAATATTTTTGTTACACTTAAAACACTTATTTAGAACCATCGCGGGTACTTAGGTATTTAATTTTCCAATTTACACACGACCGCTCGCTGTCAATGTATAATGTAGAATTGATGAATGTATAATGTAGAAGTCATCATTAGCAATTAAAATACAAGCTTTAGTATATGTACGTTTGAAATATCCAGTGTAGCACTTACCACCACGAATCCTCACATTATTTCCTTTGTAATTAAAAACTGTAATTTTGTCATGTTTGACAGAGTCGTATTCAATGTCTCCGGTGTACACGAGTTCGTCAAACGATACGTCATCTACAGGTTCCGAATCTGTATAAAATAATAATAAATATCTATAAGATACAATTGTTATTTGATTTGACTTTTCACTGCAACATTGGAAATAAATTATTTGAAATCTGATTTCACAAATACCCATGCTAAAAATTTTAAAAAGTCAATCGGTATCAACGGTACTGTTTTAAACTGCGATACCAACCTAATTGTTTCACAGCTAACACAAGGACTGCTCGTGCATCAGCAGCATGTAGTTCCAGAACAACGTGGGTCACGTTCTCAGGTAATGTGAGTGAATCTTGTGCTACAACTGTTACCACACCGTCCTTAACACTAGCATCGAAGAATATTGAATAATCTGGAAATTAAATATTGTTTGAATAATAATATATCATAAGTTATATGACAATAACTTGATGGCTACTGCTTTATAATGTTCTTATTAGTTTTCTTTTATCCAAAATAAAAATGTAAGAAAATAATTGGAAACAGATAAATACAGACACTGTTACCTAGCGTAGTTATTTTATCTATGCGAAGGATAGTAGCTACAAATATACGTAAAATTCCATTAAGTATTTACATGCATATTGTACCTTAATTATATTTTTGTGACATAAAACTTACCACTGCGAATTATTACGTTATTTTCATTGTAATTGTGGATTATTATTTTTTCATGTCGAACTGAATCCAATTCAATGTACCCTTCATAAACAAGTTCATCAAATGACACGCCATCTTCAGGAAGCGAATCTGTACAAAATAAGATATGCAGAAAAGGTTCAATTGTATATCCTTCACCATTAAAGTTCCTTTTATAAATACATGTAAGATCGACTCTTATAATTTCGATGTGATACGTAGAACACTTTCGCTTTTGCTTTTTTTTAACGTTCGTAAACTGCACTAATTTGAAGAACCATAATTTTATTTACTAACATCTATCAAAATATGCAAGTAATTAAACACCATAAACTATGTTTTCTACCTGATTGTTTCACAACTAGTACAAGAACTGCTCTTGCGTCGGCAGCATGCAGTTCCAGGACCACATGGGTCACGTGCTCAGGTAACGTGAGTGGGTCCGGCCCTGTCACAGTTACTGCACCGTCCTCATGGTCTACTGTGGCCGTGAACAAGCTTGAATGTTCTGAAATTTAAAACTCATATTTAAATTTGCCGATCAACGTAAATCAGAGACACTGTCACCTTAATAATATCGTTTTGATCTCTTATAGGAATACCTTAAAAGTAAAATACGTCAATAAAACGTTCCCGTAAATTCTTGGAAAGTCCTAACACTATAAAAGTTACTAATATAAAAATATTACTAAGAGTTATCTATTATAATTATTTTGAGTGATAGGTACAATTTATCAATGTGATTTTAACAAGTCATCATAAGCAATTAAAATACAAGCTTTAGTATACATGCGTACGAAATATGCAGTGTAGCACTTACCACCACGAATCCTCACATTATTTCCATTGTAATTAAAAACTGTAATTTTGTCATGTTTGACAGAGTCGTATTCAATGTTTCCGGTGTACACGAGTTCGTCAAACGATACGTCATCTACAGGTTCCGAATCTGTATAAAATAATAATAAATATCTATAAGATACAATTGTTATTTGATTTGACTTTTCACTGCAACATTGGAAATAAATTATTTGAAATCTGATTTCACAAATACCCATGCTAAAAATTTTAAAAAGTCAATCGGTATCAACGGTACTGTTTTAAACTGCGATACCAACCTAATTGTTTCACAGCTAACACAAGGACTGCTCGTGCATCAGCAGCATGTAGTTCCAGAACAATGTGGGTCACGTTCTCAGGTAATCTGAGTGAATCTTGTGCTACAACTGTTAGCACACCGTCCTGAACACTAGCATCGAAGAATATTGAATAATCTGGAAATTAAATATTGTTTGAATAATAATATATCATAAGTTATATGACAATAACTTGATGGCTACTGCTTTATAATGTTCTTATTAGTTTTCTTTTATCCAAAATAAAAATATAAGAAAATAATTGGAAACAGATAAATACAGACACTGTGTTACCTAGCGTAGTTATTTTATCTATGCGAAGGATAGTAGCTACAAATATACGTAAAATTCCATTACGTATTTACATGCATATTATACCTTAATTATATTTTTGTGACATAAAACTTACCACTGCGAATTATTACGTTATTTTCATTGTAATTGTGGATTATTATTTTTTCATGTCGAACTGAATCCAATTCAATGTACCCTTCATAAACAAGTTCATCAAATGACACGCCATCTTCAGGAAGCGAATCTGTACAAAATAAGATATGCAGAAAAGGTTCAATTGTATATCCTTCACCATTAAAGTTCCTTTTATAAATACATGTAAGATCGACTCTTATAATTTCGATGTGATACGTAGAACACTTTCGCTTTTGCTTTTTTTAACGTTCGTAAACTGCACTAATTTGAAGAACCATAATTTTATTTACTAACATCTATCAAAATATGCAAGTAATTAAACACCATAAACTATGTTATGTACCTGATTGTTTCACAACTAGTACAAGAACTGCTCTTGCGTCAGCAGCATGCAGTTCCAGG
Source organism: Nudaria mundana (assembly GCA_963556515.1). Classification (NCBI taxonomy): domain Eukaryota; kingdom Metazoa; phylum Arthropoda; class Insecta; order Lepidoptera; family Erebidae; genus Nudaria; species Nudaria mundana. Next base: position 12,138,361 of record OY748290.1, read on the forward strand.
ACCACATGGGTCACGTGCTCAGGTAACGTGAGTGGGTCCGGCCCTGTCACAGTTACTGCACCGTCCTCATGGTCTACTGTGGCCGTGAACAAGCTTGAATGTTCTGAAATTTAAAACTCATATTTAAATTTGCCGATCAACGTAAATCAGAGACACTGTCACCTTAATAATATCGTTTTGATCTCTTATAGGAATACCTTAAAAGTAAAATACGTCCATAAAACGTTCCCGTAAATTCTTGGAAAGTCCTAACACTATAAAAGTTACTAATATAAAAATATTACTAAAAGTTATCTATTATAATTATTTTGAGTGATAGGTACAATTTATCAATGTGATTGTAACAAGTCATCATAAGCAAAATACAAGCTTTAGTATACATGCGTTCGAAATATCCAGTGTAGCACTTACCACTACGAATCCTCACATTATTTCCATTGTAATTAAAAACTGTAATTTTGTCATGTTTGACAGAGTCGTATTCAATGTCTCCGGTGTACACGAGTTCGTCAAACGATACGTCATCTACAGGTTCCGAATCTGTATAAAATAATAATAAATATCTATAAGATACAATTGTTATTTGATTTGACTTTTCACTGCAACATTGGAAATAAATTATTTGAAATCTGATTTCACAAATACCCATGCTAAAAATTTTAAAAAGTCAATCGGTATCAACGGTACTGTTTTAAACTGCGATACCAACCTAATTGTTTCACAGCTAACACAAGGACTGCTCGTGCATCAGCAGCATGTAGTTCCAGAACAATGTGGGTCACGTTCTCAGGTAATCTGAGTGAATCTTGTGCTACAACTGTTAGCACACCGTCCTGAACACTAGCATCGAAGAATATTGAATAATCTGGAAATTAAATATTGTTTGAATAATAATATATCATAAGTTATATGTACTGTGGCCGTGAAAAAGCTTGAATGTTCTGAAATTTAAAACTAATATTTAATTTTGTCGATCAACGTAAATCAAAGACACTGTCACCTTAATAATATCGTTTTGATCTCTTATAGGAATACCTTAAAAGTAAAATACGTCAATAAAACGTTCCCGTAAATTCTTGGAAAGTCCTAACACTATAAAAGTTACCAATATAAAAATATTACTAAGAGTTATCTATTATAATTATTTTGAGTGATAGGTACAATTTATCAATGTGATTTTAACAAGTCATCATAAGCAATTAAAATACAAGCTTTAGTATACATGCGTACGAAATATGCAGTGTAGCACTTACCACCACGAATCCTCACATTATTTCCATTGTAATTAAAAACTGTAATTTTGTCATGTTTGACAGAGTCGTATTCAAAGTTTCCGGTGTACACGAGTTCGTCAAACGACACGTCATCTACAGGTTTCGAATCTGTATAAAATAATAATAAATATCTATAAGATATTGTATCTGATGTTATTTGATTTTTATAGGCAAAACCCAAAGAATGGCTTTTCACTGCAACATTGGAATTAAATTATTTGAAATCTGATTTAACCTATGCTAATTATTTTAACAAGTCAATCGCTATCAACGGTACTGTTTTAAACTGCGATACAAACCTAATTGTTTCACAGCTAACACAAGGACTGCTCGTGCATCAGCAGCATGTAGTTCCAGAACAACGTGGGTCACGTTCTCAGGTAATCTGAGTGAATCTTGTGCTACAACTGTTACCACACCGTCCTGAACACTAGCATCGAAGAATATTAAATAATCTGGAAATTAAATATTGTTTGAATAATAATATATCATAAGTTATATGACAATAACTTGCTGGCTACTGCTTTATAACGTTCTTATTAGTTTTATTTTATGCCAAATAAAAATATAAGAAAATAATTGGAAACAGCTAAATACAGACACTGTGTTACCTAGCGTGGTTATTTTATCTATGCGAAGGATAATAGCTACAAATATACGTAAAATTCCATTACGTATTTACATGCATGTTTTACCTTAATTATATTTTTGTGACATAAAACTTACCACTGCGAATTATTACGTTATTTTCATTGTAATTGTGGATTATTATTTTTTCATGTCGAACTGAATCCAATTCAATGTACCCTTCATAAACAAGTTCATCAAATGACACGCCATCTTCAGGAAGCGAATCTGTACAAAATAAGATATGCAGAAAAGGTTCAATTGTATATCCTTCACCATTAAAGTTCCTTTTATAAATACATGTAAGATCGACTCTTATAATTTCGATGTGATACGTAGAACACTTTCGCTTTTGCTTTTTTTTAACGTTCGTAAACTGCACTAATTTGAAGAACCATAATTTTATTTACTAACATCTATCAAAATATGCAAGTAATTAAACACCATAAACTATGTTATGTACCTGATTGTTTCACAACTAGTACAAGAACTGCTCTTGCGTCAGCAGCATGCAGTTCCAGGACCACATGGGTCACGTGCTCAGGTAACGTGAGTGGGTCCGGCCCTGTCACAGTTACTGCACCGTCCTCATGGTCTACTGTGGCCGTGAACAAGCTTGAATGTTCTGAAATTTAAAACTCATATTTAAATTTGCCGATCAACGTAAATCAGAGACACTGTCACCTTAATAATATCGTTTTGATCTCTTATAGGAATACCTTAAAAGTAAAATACGTCAATAAAACGTTCCCGTAAATTCTTGGAAAGTCCTAACACTATAAAAGTTACTAATATAAAAATATTACTAAGAGTTATCTATTATAATTATTTTGAGTGATAGGTACAATTTATCAATGTGATTTTAACAAGTCATCATAAGCAATTAAAATACAAGCTTTAGTATACATGCGTACGAAATATGCAGTGTAGCACTTACCACCCCGAATCCTCACATTATTTCCATTGTAATTAAAAACTGTAATTTTGTCATGTTTGACAGAGTCGTATTCAATGTTTCCGGTGTACACGAGTTCGTCAAACGATACGTCATCTACAGGTTCCGAATCTGTATAAAATAATGATAAATATCTATAAGATATTGTATCTGATGGTATTTGATTTTTATAAGCAAAACCCAAATAATGGCTTTTCACTGCAACATTGGAAATAAATTATTTGAAATCTGATTTCACAAATACCCATGCTAAAAATTTTAAAAAGTCAATCGCTATAATCGGTACTGTTTTAAACTGCGATACCAACCTAATTGTTTCACAGCTAACACAAGGACTGCTCGTGCATCAGCAGCATGTAGTTCCAGAACAACGTGGGTCACGTTCTCAGGTAATCTAAGTGAATCTTGTGCTACAACTGTTAGCACACCGTCCTGAACACTAGCATCGAAGAATATTGAATAATCTGGAAATTAAATATTGTTTGAATAATAATATATCATAAGTTATATGACAATAACTTGCTGGTTACTGCTTTATAATGTTCTTATTAGTTTTATTTTATACCAAATAAAAATGTAAGAAAATAATTGGAAACAGATAAATACAGACACTGTGGTACCTAGCGTAGTTATTTTATCTATGCGAAGGATAGTAGCTAAAAATACACGTAAAATTCCATTAAGTATTAACATGCATATTATACGTTAATTATATTTTTGTGACATAAAACTTACCACTGCGAATTATTACGTTATTTTCATTGTAATTGTGGATTATTATTTTTTCATGTCGAACTGAATCCAATTCAATGTACCCTTCATAAACAAGTTCATCAAATGACACGCCATCTTCAGGAAGCAAATCTGTACAAAATAAGATACACGGATAAGGTTCAATTGTATATCCTTCAACCTTAACCATTAAAATTCCTTTAATAAAGACAGGTAAGATCGACTCTTTTAATTTCGATGTGAAACGTAGAGAAAATTCGCTATCGCCCTTTTTTTTAACTTTCGTCAACTGCACTAATTTGAAAAACCATCATTTTATTTACTAATCTATCAAAAAATGCAAGTAATTAAACACCATAAACTATGTTATGTACCTGATTGTTTCACAACTAGTACAAGAACTGCCCTTGCGTCAGCAGCATGCAGTTCCAGGACCACTTGGGTCACGTGCTCAGGTAACGTGTGTGGATCCGGCCCTGTCACATTTACTGCACCGTCCTCATGGTCTATTGTGGCCGTGAACAAGCTTGAATGTTCTGAAATTTAAAACTAATATTTAATTTTGTCGATCAACGTAAATCAGAGACACTGTCACCTTAATAATATCGTTTTGATCTCTTATAGGAATACCTTAAAAGTAAAATACGTCAATAAAACGTTCCCGTAAATTCTTGGAAAGTCCTAACACTATAAAAGTTACTAATATAAAAATATTACTAAGAGTTATCTATTATAATTATTTTGAGTGATAGGTACAATTTATCAATGTGATTTTAACAAGTCATCATAAGCAATTAAAATACAAGCTTTAGTATACATGCGTACGAAATATGCAGTGTAGCACTTACCACCACGAATCCTCACATTATTTCCATTGTAATTAAAAACTGTAATTTTGTCATGTTTGACAGAGTCGTATTCAATGTTTCCGGTGTACACGAGTTCGTCAAACGATACGTCATCTACAGGTTCCGAATCTGTATAAAATAATGATAAATATCTATAAGATATTGTATCTGATGTTATTTGATTTTTAAAAGCAAAACCCAAATAATGGCTTTTCACTGCAACATTGGAATTAAATTATTTGAAATCTGATTTAACCCATGCTAATTATTTTAACAAGTCAATCGCTATCAACGGTACTGTTTTAAACTGCGATACCAACCTAATTGTTTCACAGCTAACACAAGGACTGCTCGTGCATCAGCAGCATGTAGTTCCAGAACAACGTGGGTCACGTTCTCAGGTATTCTGAGTGAATCTTGTGCTATAACTGTTACCACACCGTCCTGAACACTAGCATCGAAGAATATTAAATAATCTGGAAATTAAATATTGTTTGAATAATAATATATCATAAGTTATATGACAATAACTTGCTGGCTACTGCTTTATAATGTTCTTATTAGTTTTATTTTATGCCAAATAAAAATGTAAGAAAATAATTGGAAACAGCTAAACACAGACACTGTGTTACCTAGCGTGGTTATTTTATCTATGCGAAGGATAGTAGCTACAAATATACGTAAAATTCCATTATGTATTTACATGCATGTTTTACCTTAATTATATTTTTGTGACATAAAACTTACCACTGCGAAGTATTACGTTATTTTCATTGTAATTGTGGATTATTATTTTTTCATGTCGAACTGAATCCAATTCAATGTACCCTTCATAAACAAGTTCATCAAATGACACGCCATCTTCAGGAAGCGAATCTGTACAAAATAAGATATGCAGAAAAGGTTCAATTGTATATCCTTCACCATTAAAGTTCCTTTTATAAATACATGTAAGATCGACTCTTATAATTTCGATGTGATACGTAGAACACTTTCGCTTTTGCTTTTTTTAACGTTCGTAAACTGCACTAATTTGAAGAACCATAATTTTATTTACTAACATCTATCAAAATATGCAAGTAATTAAACACCATAAACTATGTTATGTACCTGATTGTTTCACAACTAGTACAAGAACTGCTCTTGCGTCAGCAGCATGCAGTTCCAGGACCACATGGGTCACGTGCTCAGGTAACGTGAGTGGGTCCGGCCCTGTCACAGTTACTGCACCGTCCTCATGGTCTACTGTGGCCGTGAACAAGCTTGAATGTTCTGAAATTTAAAACTCATATTTAAATTTGCCGATCAACGTAAATCAGAGACACTGTCACCTTAATAATATCGTTTTGATCTCTTATAGGATTACCTTAAAAGTAAAATACGTCCATAAAACGTTCCCGTAAATTCTTGGAAAGTCCTAACACTATAAAAGTTACTAATATAAAAATATTACTAAGAGTTATCTATTATAATTATTTTGAGTGATAGGTACAATTTATCAATGTGATTTTAACAAGTCATCATAAGCAATTAAAATACAAGCTTTAGTATACATGCGTACGAAATATGCAGTGTAGCACTTACCACCACGAATCCTCACATTATTTCCATTGTAATTAAAAACTGTAATTTTGTCATGTTTGACAGAGTCGTATTCAATGTTTCCGGTGTACACGAGTTCGTCAAACGATACGTCATCTACAGGTTCCGAATCTGTATAAAATAATGATAAATATCTATAAGATATTGTATCTGATGTTATTTGATTTTTAAAAGCAAAACCCAAATAATGGCTTTTCACTGCAACATTGGAATTAAATTATTTGAAATCTGATTTAACCCATGCTAATTATTTTAACAAGTCAATCGCTATCAACGGTACTGTTTTAAACTGCGATACCAACCTAATTGTTTCACAGCTAACACAAGGACTGCTCGTGCATCAGCAGCATGTAGTTCCAGAACAACGTGGGTCACGTTCTCAGGTATTCTGAGTGAATCTTGTGCTATAACTGTTACCACACCGTCCTGAACACTAGCATCGAAGAATATTAAATAATCTGGAAATTAAATATTGTTTGAATAATAATATATCATAAGTTATATGACAATAACTTGCTGGCTACTGCTTTATAATGTTCTTATTAGTTTTATTTTATGCCAAATAAAAATGTAATAAAATAATTGGAAACAGCTAAATAAAGACACTGTGTTACCTAGCGTGGTTATTTTATCTATGCGAAGGATAGTAGCTACAAATATATGTAAAATTCCATTACGTATTTACATGCATATTATACCTTAATTATATTTTTGTGACATAAACTTACCACTGCGAATTATTACGTTATTTTCATTGTAATTGTGGATTATTATTTTTTCATGTCGAACTGAATCCAATTCAATGTACCCTTCATAAACAAGTTCATCAAATGACACGCCATCTTCAGGAAGCGAATCTGTACAAAATAAGATACACGGATAAGGTTCAATTGTATATCCTTCATCTTTAACCATTAAAGTTCCTTTAATAAAGACAGGTAAGATCGACTCTTTTAATTTCGATGTGAAAAGTAGATAAAATTCGCTATCGCTCTTTTTTTAACTCACTTCAGTCAACTGCACTAATTTGAAGAACCATAATTTTATTTACTAATCTATCAAAATATGCAAGTAATTAAACACCATAAACTATGTTATGTACCTGATTGTTTCACAACTAGTACAAGAACTGCCGTTGCGTCAGCAGCATGCAGTTCCAAGACCACATGGGTCACGTGCTCAGGTAACGTAAGTTGGTCCGGCCCTGTCACAGTTACTGCACCGTCCTCATGGTCTACTGTGGCCGTGAACAAGCTTGAATGTTCTGAAATTTAAAACTCATATTTAAATTTGTCGATCGACGTAAATCAGAGACACTGTCACCTTAATAGTATCGTTTTGATCTCTTATAGGAATACCTCAAAAGTAAAATACGTCAAATTTTGACAAGTCATCATAATCAATTAAAATACAAGCGTTAGTATACATGCGTACGAAATATGCAGTGTAGCACTTACCACCAAGAATCCTCACATTATTTCCATTGTAATTAAAAACTGTAATTTTGTCATGTTTGACAGAGTCGTATTCAATGTTTCCGGTGTACACGAGTTCGTCAAACGATACGTCATCTACAGGTTCCAAATCTGTATAAAATAATAATAAATATCTATAAGATATTGTATCTGATGTTATTTGATTTTTATAAGCAAAACCCAAAGAATGGCTTTTCACTGCAACATTGGAATTAAATTATTTGAAATCTGATTTAACAAATACCCATGCTAATTATTTTAACAAGTCAATCGCTATCAACGGTACTGTTTTAAAGTAATGGTAAGTAAGATGTTAAAAGTTTTCAAAATATAATAGCATTATTTTCGCAAAACAGAAGACAATAAAACGTCGACATTTGTTTCACCTCTAAACGAGGCATTATCAAGACTGTCTTAGAGAGAACAGCAAAATATGAAGCTAGAACATATTTGTTTTTAAGTATGAATGTGTAAATATCGCTAGCGCGATGTAGGATTTGTCACAATAACTAACGTGGGTAGAAATATTAAGTTATGCTAACAAAATTCAAAATAGGTATTCAAAAAGGTAAAAAACTCTTTATTATATAGAAAATGAAGAGTGACGCACACGAACCAACAAACAACTACTGTGGGTGTTCGTTCACGAACAAATTAAGCAAAGGAGATGTATGAAAATCCGTCTGTTCGTTGAGTAAGGTGTCACCATCCCTCCTAACTATTTCTAACTGCTCCCAGACACATAGCTTGAACCCTTTCTCACATAATCGCAAAACTTTAAAGGTGTTATTATTGTTCAAGGTGTAACCTGTATCAAGAAGATGCTTGGCGAAATGGAATCTTTCCGGACACCCGTTGCGGAAGGCCGATAAATGCTCTCTGTATCTGACTTCAAAGGACCTGCCAGTCTGCCCTACATACTGCATATTACAACCATCGCAGCTCAACAGATTAACTCCTGACTTGTGTGAAACAGACATTAAATCTTTGCCATTACATAACTCCCTCAAGGTGTTCTGGGTTCTAAAAGCTGTAAATATATTGTTTTCCCTCATGATCTTAGCTACATTCAGTGAAACGGGACCTACGAACGGTAAACACGCAGTGTATTTCCTAGCTGGTTCCTGAGATGGATACAATAAACGAAAGCTAATATATCTACGTTTCTTATTTGACATTGAGTACACCATCCCTACGTTATAGCCGTTATAGTGCGCTATATGACATATTATATTTAATTCATTGTCATATGCCTGTTGATTCAACGGCACTGCTAACAACCTACTCAATAAGCTATGGAAAGCAGCCATCTTATGTTGCCATGGGTGGTTAGAAGAACAGGGAATAACTGTATCTGTACAAGTTGGCTTCCTGTAAATGCCAAACTCGTGAACCCCACCCCTCCTAGAGATTGATAGGTCCAGAAAATTGAGAGTAGCCTCTGTTTCCACTTCTAATGAGAATTCAATCCTAGGATGTACTGAGTTCAGGTTCGAAACCAGAACACCAAGTTGACGCTTTGTACTGTTTTAAACTGCGATACCAACCTAATTGTTTCACAGCTAACACAAGGACTGCTCGTGCATCAGCAGCATGTAGTTCCAGGACAACGTGGGTGACGTTCTCAGGTAATCTGAGTGAATCTTGTGCTACAACTGTTACCACACCTTCCTTAACACTAGCATCGAAGAATATTGAATAATCTAGAAATTAAATACTGTTTTAATAATAATATATCAAAAGTTATACGACAATAATTTGCTGGCTACTGCTTTATAATGTTTTTTTTTAGTTTTATTTTATCTATACTTATAATAAATCTGTAGAAGTGAAATTTCTGTACATTGAAAGTATCAAAAAAATAAATGGCAGGGGGTGTTACTCTTTTGCGACTGATGCCCAACTTAAAGTGACCCAACGCTTCCCGCAGGAGACTGTACCTGGGGATCGTGCGGAGTATGGCCGTGTACGGGGCTCCCGTATGGGCGCCGAGACGGACGGCCAACAACACTGCTGTTTTACACAGATCGTTGAGGACCTTGGCCGTCAGAACAATAAGAGGATACCGCACAATCTCCCTAGAGGCTGCATGTCTCCTAGCCGCGACCCCTCCATGGGACCTGGAAGCGAGAGCCCTTGCGGCATTGTTCCAATGGCACAAGGAGGCGCTGGAGTGGGACCACAGTGCTGCATCTCGAGAAATCGAGGCTCAGCGGTCCCAACTCCACCAGGATCTCATGGAGACATGGAAGGTGCGACTTCAGCAGCCAAAGTGGGGAACCACCACCATCGCGGCGGTGAGACCGATCATGGAGGAGTCGACACAGATCATCACCGGGCACGGAAACTTCGGTGAGTATCTGTATCGCATGCATCGCGAGGTCACACCCGCGTGTCAACACTGCGAGGCTTCCGGCGAAGACTCGGCATTCCACACGCTAGTGGAATGCTCAGCGTGGGCGAGTCAGTGCCGGGACCTCGTTGTGGGCCTGGGCGTAGATACTCTCTCGCTGGAGACCATGCTACGAGCCATGGTCTCTAGCGAGAGCCAGTGGAACGCGGCCGTTTCCTTCTACGAGCAGGTCATGCTCGTGAAGGAGGCGGCCGGTAGGGTGAGGGAGCGTATCCTCCCCGCTGAGTTCCGAAGTCTGCGGCGAGGGCGCTGCAGGCGTGACTACGCCCAGGACCATCGACCTCCATGATCGGGGCCTGAGGACGATGTATTAGCAACCCACCGTCCTTACAGAAGCAGGCTAGAAGGGCTGCGTGATGTGGGGCGCCAAGGGGTCAAGGTCCACCGGGCGCCAGTGGGAATTCTCTCAGTCTCTACCGGAGGTGCTCGGCAATGGACGTAGGTGCGGACGCGACTTCGGGCCGCGGATTCAAAATAAAGGGGGTGTTACTAGACCGACACTGAGCCTAAAAATGTAATTAAATTTTTTTTTGTCTGTCTGTCTGTCTGTTTGTTCAGGCATCACGCAATAACTACCGGTTCGATTACGATGAAACTTGGTATAATTATTCTTTAATATCCTGGGCACCTACTGGGTACTTTTAATCCCGGAAAAGTAAATACAATAAAAAACAAAACTCAATTTTACGGTTCGATCCCTAGACCCGATTACTGTACCAACTGCAAATAATAAGTTTGTCGTATGTTACTTCACCCGCAGCAGAGTTCACTAAGGGCTAAGGGCTGTACCCGGCTAAGATACTATAATATTTTATCTTAAGATACAATATCACTCGCCATACAATTCAATGGACTATAATAATAATAATGGACACACGACGAAGATTTCATATTTTCGTATCTTAAGATTATTTATTTTATTTTTTATTTATTTTCAATTTATTAATTACAGTAATAGACAAACAAGCTAGTTTCATTGTCCCCCAAAACCGAGTCAATGGTTTGACTGGGGAATCGAGTCTCCGTACATTTACACAATAGGTACATTACACTTTCAATACTATTCAGTAGGTGTTACAAATAGCGTTAAAAACGAAACACAAAAACACTACTTATATTTATATCGAATCAAACAGATATCCTTTTAGTTTTCTTCTAAAAACAGTTTTACTGGGCTCGTCTCTAATGTCCGCCGGCAGACTATTTAAAAGATAAGGTAGTCGTTTTTTTTAATGTTCTGTCACCATATTAGTTATATATATTCTAGGGACCTCATATCTGCCGGAGGTCATCGAGCGGGTGTTATGATCGTTGGTGACCCTTGTCAGGTCGTTCTCCCGACCGCCGTGGTTATTTACTAATATTAAATACTTATGTTTTAAAGAAACTGGTAGGATTTTACATATTTTGTACAATTGGTATAATCATTTTTATATTTTTCTCTGATTTTATTGCTAACGAGTAATGAGATGAATTTGTATGGTATAATAGAGAATATAATAGAAGATATAATAGAGAAACTGTTGCAGGGGGGCTTTATGAACGAAATAAAACCCAAAACAATGGTTTTTAGAACTTTTGTCTGTTTGTCTAAATGTTTGAGCACGCTAATCTCAGAAAAGGCTTAACCGATTTGAATTTTTGATTTGAATTTGCGGTTTTCAGTAATGCGTTGTGGTTTATTCAACTTAACATTTAAGGTTTGATTTTTAATCGGTTCATAAATAAAAAAGTTATGTAGATCTAAAGTAACACGCAGGCGGAGCTGCGGGCAACAGCTAGTCCCAAATAAAATTCTATGAAAGTAATTGGATACTGATAAATACAGACAACTGTGTTACCTAGCGTAGTTATTTTATCTATGCGGAGGATAGTAGCTACAAATATACGTAAAATTCCATTATGTATTTACATGCATATTTTACGAGTACCTTAATTTTAATTTTGTGACATAAAACTTACCACTGCGAATTATTACGTTATTTTCACTGTAATTGTGGATTATTATTTTTTCATGTCGAACTGAATTCAATTCAATGTCCCCTTCATAAACAAGTTCATCAAATGACACGCCATCTTCAGGAAGCGAATCTGTACAAAATAAGATATACGGAAAAGGTTCAATTGTATATCCTTCACCATTAAAATTCCTTTTATAAAGACATGTAAGATCAACTCTTATAACTTCGATGTGATACGTAGAAAACTTTCACTTTCGCTTTTTGTTTAACTTTGGTAAACTGCACTAATTTAAAGAACCATCAGTTTATTTACTAACATCTATAAAAACATGCAAGTAATTATATACCATAAACTATGTTATGTACCTGATTGTTTCACAACTAGTACAAGAACTGCTCTTGCGTCAGCAGCATGCAGTTCCAGGACCACATGGGTCACGTGCTCAGGTAACGTGAGTGGATCCGGCCCTGTCACAGTTACTGCACCGTCCTCATGGTCTACTGTGGCCGTGAACAAGTTTGAATGTTCTAAAATTTAAAACTCATATTTAAATTTGTCGATCAACGTAAATCACAGACACTGTCACCTTAATAATATCGTTTTGATCTATTATAGGCATACCTTAAAAGTAAAATACGTCAGTAAAACGTTCCCGTAAATTCTTGGAAAATCCTGACACTATAAAAGTTACTAATATAAAATATTACTAAGAGTTATCTATTATAATTATTTTGAGTCATAGGTACATTTATCAATGTGATTTTAACAAGTCATCATAAGCAATTAAAATACATGCTTTAGTATAAACGCGTACAAAATATGCAGTGTAGCACTTACCACCACTAATCCTCACATTATTTCCTTTGTAATTAAAAACTGTAATTTTGTCATGTTTGACAGAGTCGTATTCAATGTCTCCGGTGTACACGAGTTCGTCAAACGATACGTCATCTACAGGTTCCGAATCTGTATAAAATAATAATAAATATCTATAAGATACAATTGTTATTTGATTTTTGAAGAAAGAATGGCTTTTCACTGCAACATTGGAATTAAATTATTTGAAATCTGATTTAACAAATACCCATTCTAACTATTTTAACAAATCAATCGCTATTGACGGTATTGTTTTAAACTGCGATACCAACCTATTTGTTTCACAGCTAACACAAGGACTGCTCGTGCATCAGCAGCATGTAGTTCCAGAACAACGTGGGTCACGTTCTCAGGTAATGTGAGTGAATCTTGTGCTACAACTGTTACTAGACCGTCCTTAACACTAGCATCGAAGAATGTTGAATAATCTGGAAATTAAATATTGTTTGAATAATAATATATCATAAATTATAAATATGACTAGTGGTTCTGTGAACCGTAGACTTCGGGAGCGGCTTTGTTTATTCTTAAATTTTATTTATTTGCATGACTTTTGATTTTATTTATATGGGTTGCTATGGTTACGGATTGCATTCTTGACAGACCGTAGACTTCGGGAGCTTTGTTTAGAAAACTAGCAACCCTTAGCGCAAACTGCGCAAGTAATAATATTTTTTTTTTTACTTTTTGTCAAATTTCTAATCTTATCGCACCACTTGAGACCACGACCTTTCCAACGGTGTGCCACACTTGACTGTGCGACTCTTAGTTTAGGAGGAGAAGCGGTTTCACTGGCGTATTATATATTTAGATTTATTTTTCAATTTTCTTTATTACTCTTTCATTTTTCATCCAATCCAAAAATATCATTCACGTGTATGCATTGTAAGCAAGGAGTGTGTGTGTAAAGTTTCATGGAAATCGGTTCATAAATACGGCCGCAAACATGATCTGAAGGAACTCGTAGATGTAGAGATGTGTACAGACGAAAGAAATTCTCCCCAGTCTGCAAGTTGAAACGGAGACTTCGGTCGCTTCGCTCCTTCAGTCAACAATAACTTGCTGGCTACTGCTTCATAATGTTTTTCTTTGTTTTCTTTTATCCAAAATTAAAATCTATGATAGTAATTAGAAACAGATAAATATGTAGATATATACATAGATATATACTAATAAGTTACCTAGCGTAGTTATTTTATCTATGCGGGGATAGTAGCTACAATTATACGTAAAATTCGATTATGTATTTTCATGCATATAATATTATAATTATATTTTTGTTACATAAAACTTACCACTGCGAATTATTACGTTATTGTCATTGTAATTGTGGATTATTATTTTTTCATGTCGAACTGAATTCAATTCAATATCCCCTTCATAAACAAGTTCATCAAATGACACGCCATCTTCTGGAAGTGAATCTGTACAAAATAAGATAAACGGAAAAGGTTCAATTTTATGTCCTTCACTATTCAAGTTTGTTTAATAAAGACGTGTGATTAGCTCACTACCAGTTCACGTATCTAATGAACCGCAAATGGCACGTATATTGCACTTAATTTGAAGATCTATCATTTTATTTCCTAACATCTATCAAAATATGCATCCAAACTTGCAGCCTTTCTAGCCTGCTTCTGTAAGGATATTTGGGGTGCTAGCCAGTCGTCTTCAGGCCCCGATCATGGAGGTCGATGGTTTTACCTATGTACCTGATTGTTTCACAGCCAGTACAAGGACTGCCCTTGCGTCAGCAGCATGCAGTTCCAGTACCACATGGGCCACGTTCTCAGGTAACGTGAGTGTATCCGGTGCTGACACAGTTACTACTCCGTCCTCTTGCTCCTTGGCCTCAAAGAAGGTTGAATATTCTGAAATTCCAAACTCTTAATAAAATTATTGAACACTAGCGGTCGCACTTTGCCCGCCTGACAAATTGTTTACTAAAACCTTTCTATTGAGTCACTCTATCTATTAAAATAACCGCATTGAAGTTCGTTGCATAGTTTAAAAGATTTAAGCGTAGTTACATAGGAACAGACAGGCAGCGGGAAGCGACTTTGTTTTTCACTGTATTAAGATCATGAATTAGCGACAATGTCACCTTAATAAAATCGTTTTGATCTCTTATTATTATCCGAAAATTCATAAAAAAAGTTCTGACGCTTTAAAAGTTACTGAGTAATATACATATATTAAAGTTTTCATTCATAACTTAATTTTGAGTCATGTATTAAAAATATAATTTTAACAAGTCGAAATAAGTAATCAAAGAACAATTATTTAGTACATGCGTACGGAATATTGCAGTGTAGTACTTACCACCACGAATCTCCACATTATTTCCATTGTTATTAAAAACTGTAATTTTGTCATGTTTGACAGAGTCGTATTCAATGTGTCCGGTGTACACGAGTTCGTCAAACGATACGTCATCTACTGGTTCCGAATCTGTTTAAAATAATTTTTAATAATTATGTTTTCTGTAAGATATAATTCTGCTATTAGCGTCATTAACATAGTTACAGCAAGTACGCTCTAGGGAGTTTCGAGAAAAACATGGTTAATGTTTTTGCGGGAAAATCTTTCATAATTCCTTTGTTTCTGATCAGATCTCATAATCTGATTGTAAATGCCTTTAATGAAAGCAATATCTTTTATGTATTTAAAAACTATTACTGAATAATAATATAAATAAAATATATATATGTTAGGACAATCCACACAACGCCATCTAGTCTCAAACTAAGCAGAGCTTGTGATATGAGTACTAGATAAACTGATATAAATACTTATATACATTTTTTTTTTGTAAATACATACATGTTATACATAGGAAACATCCAGACTTCGGTACAAACGTATGTGTCATCACACAAAGTTTGTCCCGACCGGGAATCGAACCCGAGACTCCGGCGTCGAAAGCGGATACACTACCGACCACGCCACCGAAGCAGTCAAATAAATAATAAATAATAATGAAATTAAGTAATAAATTAGCTATTTTTGTTTTGTTAAGTGTGAAGTCAAGGGTCACCAATCACGTCGGGGCAGAGAAGTGGTTGAAACGAATAGTAACAGTATGTGAATTGAATTATTTTAGTATCGAAATGTATTCCTATTTATAGCATACAAGTATAATATCCCCGGCGACACAAACAGGTTTAGATGGGCGTGGATCTAAACAATAGAATGACCATAAACCTATCCTTATACTTATAATTTATTGTTTATGTACGCCTAATTTGCTAGTTAAACTATAAGGCGGTGTGGCTCCTGGCGTACGTGCAGCTGGATACCGGTAGAAGCTTGTTAAAGGGCCTAGAACCGTCTTATAGTATGATATGGACGTTTCCTACACATCCTACAGTTGCTTGCCTACACGCCACAAGGTTCTCCTAGATTTTCTCTCACAGGGAATGCTTAACATAAACATGGAATATGCTATATACTTTACTTGCGGACGCCCGCGGATTCGCCGTCTTGGCAAATTATATACAGAAATACTTTCCTCGAGAATCACTATGTCCTTGGTGAAAACCGCATCAAAATCCGTTATGCAGTTATAAAGATCTTAGCATACATAGGGACGGAAATACTTTGTTTTAGTCTATGTTATGTTGTAACCTATAGTATAAATAAAGAATGTCACAAAAAATTTCAATCAAAAATTTTTTGTTTCTGAACTGAATTGACTTATTTCGGTTTTAAAATATTCGTAGAAGATTTAAACGGTGCCCATTTTATTTCGTGGCGTTGACGTGATTTTTTTTAGTATGTTTTATAAGGTTTCATATTATCTGCTTAAAGTGTGTATCACGGTTATTATAAACCAACCTCCAGGCAGAGTGATGATAATAGCTGCATGTGCTCCAACAGTTCTCGGCTTAGTGGCATGCGCGGTCAGCACAATGCGTTTTTCTTTGAATATTGAAGGCGGAATATTTTCTATTGTAGTTATAGTCACCAAATCTTCATCGTTGTCAATTTTAAAGAATTTTTTGTGTTCTGAATAATATAAAATAATATTAATTTACTTTCAGACATGTACAAATTGTACTCGTAACATAGTTATTGATTTGAAATATGAATAGTGGGTATACAGACATTATTAACTTCATGTACAGTAGTCAATTTAGATATAATTAAAAAAAACAACTTCTGACTACTTTTTGAGCCTGTTTTGTTGTTTAGGAATCCTACAAAACCGGCTAGAATTAATCATTTACGTATTTAATGCTAAAAATATTTACAAAATATCTAAACATAAAATTAAATAGGTACCACCAATGTTTGTTTCATAATATTTTTATCAGTGATCGTGTAATATAGGAGTATAGACTAAGTGGACTTACCGCCAGCCAAAGTCAACTCAATATCTTTATAGCCCTGAACCAATACAATTGGTTGAAGTTCTAATCCAGTTTCTGTGAGATATGATCCAGTGTAAATAGGCTTGTCGAATACCGGGGTAACGTGATCGTCCTTTATGATCTCCAATGTGACTATAGTGCTTGTTTTACTAAATTCTGTTGAAGCTTCTACTTCAATACTTATAACATTATTGTCGGCAATGATATTGTCTGAGTTTTCATTCAGAGATAAAGTGATTACGTTTCCGTCGATAGTTGGAGTGAAGTTATCTTTAAAACCTGAAAAAAATATTCAAGATAATATAGCCTCCGTAAATTAATAAAATAATATTTTCATTCTCGTAACGTATAAGAGACCATTTTATAAAAATATTTAGTACCTCCTAAAACTTGAACACCAATATCTTCTCCTTCGTGTCCTGCCGTTAAAATTAGCTGCGGCGCACGGAGACTGCTTTCTTCAATTACTCCTTCATAAAAACTCTTTTCAAACTGTAATACGATATCTGTGAATGTTTTGCAGCATTTTAAATCTTTTTGGTCATTTTAAAACTCCATTATATTGTAATGCAGCAAGTTTGCCGATATATAACCAAACAAAGATAAAAATGGTAACATAATTATCATATATCGTAAAAATAATCTTAAAATTAGTATAGTTGAGGAACATACTGGCAACATTTTGTTTATTTTTTCATAAAGTGAGATTTAAGTGTTCATAGAATTATAGACCTTATAGTACGAATCAACAACAAAAAGAAACCATAACCTAAAACGCGATTTGTTTAGTGATAACAGATATATTGTGGTCTTACTAGTTAGAAGGCGTTGTAACTAAAAACAGGATCTTACTGTTACACACGGTTAGCACATCTATATAAACTAACCTTCAGGCATAGTGATGATAATAGTTGCATGTGCTCCAACAGTTCTCGGCTTTGTGGCATGCGCGGTCAGCACAATGCGTTGTTCTTTAAATATTGAAGGCGGAATATTTTCTATTGTAGTTATAGTCACCACATCTTCATCGTTATCAATTTTAAAGATTTTTTTGTGTTCTGAATAATATAAAATTATTTTAGTTTACTTTAAGACATGTAAAAAATATGTAAGTAATGGTCGTAGAATTTAGAATATTGATAGTGGGATACAGACATTTTCAATTTCAGTTTTGTTGTTCAGGCATCATACAAAACCTACTTTGTTTACTAAATATTAAAAATATTTAGAATATTTACAAAATAAATTTTAGTAAATACCAATATTGTTTATACAATATTATTATCAGCGATCGTGTAGTGTAGCAGTATAGAGTAAGTGGACTTACCACCATCCAAAGTCAACTCAATATCTTCATAGCCTTGAGCCAATACAATTGGTTGAAGTTGTAATCCAGTTTCTGTGAAATATGATCCAGTGTAAATAGGCTTGTCGAATACCGGAGTAACGCGGTCATCCTTTATAATCTCCAATGTGACTATAGTGCTTGCTTTATAAAATTCTGTTGAAGCTTCCACTCCAATAGTTATAAAATTATTGTCGGCTATAATGTCATCAGAGTTTTCATTCAGAGATAAAGTGATTACGTTTCCGTCGATAGTTGGAGTGAAGTAATTTTCAAATTCTGAAAAAAAAATCAAGATAATATAGCCTCCGTAAATTAATAAAAATAATACTTTCACTCTCGTACATAACGTATAAGAGAATATTTTATAAAAATATTTAGTACCTCCTAAAACTTGAACATCAATATTTTCTCCTTCATGTCCTGCCGTCAAAATTAGCTGCGGCGCACGGAGACTACTGTCTTCAATTGCTCCTTCATAGAAACTCTTTTCAAACTGTAATACGATATCTGTGAATGTTTTGCAGCATTTTAAATCTTTTTGGTTATTTTAAAACTCAATTAAATTGTAATGCAGCAAGTTTGCCGATATATTATGTAAAACCAAACAAAAATATAAATTGTGACATAATTATCATGTATGTAAACAAATTTATGTAAACAAAATTATAAAATTTGTATAGTTGAGGAAAATACTGGCACCATTTGTTTATTTTTTCATGAAGTTAGATTTAAGCGTTCATAGAATTATAGATCTTACAGTACGAATCAACAACAAAAAGAAACCATAATCTAAAACGCGGTTTCTTTAGTGATAATATAAAATTTTTACCTTTGAATAAAATTTATATTATGCTTCCTATGACGTTCGAAGTCCCTTTATGAGAGTACGTCACTTCCTTGCTTCGCTTTGTCGTTAAATATCGGTTCCGTTTCCGCTATCTAGGCGCGCCGCCAGCGCCCTCTACCGCTCCCCCCACCTAAGTTACCTTTTAAGCACAAGCCGCCATCTTCGTTATTGTTAAGCTCATAATGGTATAGCCCCAGGAAGGCCTAATAGGGACTTCGAACGTCATAGGAAGCATAATAGAAATTTTATTCGAAGGTAAAATTTTTATATTATGCGTTCCGTTTGACGTTCGAAGTCCCTTTATGAGAGACTGTTTGTTATCTTCTGGTGGCTTGTGGTTTAAGTTAAAAAAGGCAACAATGTGATGCAGGTATATTAAATATATAAACGTAAGTGCACTTTAACTAAGGTGCAACAAATAAATCAACCTACAAATTACTTTATAGATATTATAAATCCAGCTGAAAGAATTGAGATAGTGATGTTTCTGAGGCATTAGACAATTACGCCTCGTATTACCTTCATGAATCTCTTTTAGATAAAACTTTCTAAAAATAGATTATATGTTTTCAATTTGCTTTAGCTGGAATAACATTAATATAAAAAAATTATACAGCTTTAAAGATGAGACCATCAGTATACCACATCCAGCTGGCGCATCCGCCCAAACTCTTTTTCCCAAAACCCACTCATCGGCTGCTGTTACTGGCCTTGTGGGATTTCTAGTTGCTAAGATAAATATGTTTATAATATATAACATCTCCGACGTCTACCGTAAAACACGACCTAGAAAACTAAAATTGAAAATGAAGCTAAAATTATATGAACTTGGTATAGACATCGTAGCTTAGTAGTAAAAGGGTTCTCCTTGTTAGGGAGAGGCCGATGGCATTAGTCTTTACGAATTATAATTTCTATCTAAATATTTATTGAGGAATAAAGTTATGACTTGTGATTCATCGGGTACCTATTTATAAATTTACTGTACCCGATATACTGCTTCAATGCTTATTTTCAGGCAAGATTAACAACGTCCCACCAGATTGCTGGTACGATGAGGCAATTTTCTACCCAAAACCAATATACAAGGTATTGGAGATCGAGGTCCTCTGTAATGATTATTTATCGAATATTGGTGATCTATAAATTGTTGTCAATGTGCAACAAATCTGGTCCCTGCCTAACGTGTTGGTATACGTCAATATGCAATAGTTTAATATCGTGTAGGTACTCTACGATATTAAGATAATAATAAAATATCTGCAGATAAGGCGTACTTGAAGTTATAATTTTTTAAACAACTTATTAAAATCATTGCACCCCAAATTTGTAATTTAGGGGGCGTAGGTCTTGCCAAGGTACAAGCTTTCAGTGTTATGCATCATCATTAGATTTGGCATAACTGTAATATCTGATATTGTTTCGTAAACAGCTGCAATAACAGACTTTTCAACGGGAAATGTGTTGAACAAGAAACAAATAAAATATAGAAGCGTACATTAGCGGTTAAATGAACATTAAATTCTATTCTCTTAACAAAAACATACTATTTCAAAAGTAATTGCTTACAAATTTTGTATTATATTCCTATTATAAATTCTTATGCACCAAGATGATGACCATAATTTATTATAAGGTCCGTCGGTTTTGGTGTTCAAAAGCCCTGGTATGTGGTGAGGGCGAAACACGGTGCTATGGGGGTCCACCAGGTTCATAAAGTAAATATCTAGCCAAGACGCGATCTTGTTCCGTCTTCATGTAGACAACGGCTGTTTTGTTGTCCACAAATGCTCCAACAGAATTTTCGAAGCGTCGCGCGGTAATGACGTGGGTCGTCGGCATTCTTTGTAGACAACAGGTATACTCTGCCGGTTATTTCAGTTCGGAATACTAAGCGACATCGAGGATACTTCTATAGCTGCATTAACCAGCACTGCAACCTTCCCCGGGGGGTGTCGAAGGTTGCAAAGTTGGGATTCCTAATAGACAACGTAGTCGTCTTAGGTCCAACTGCTGACTGCAAGCCGTACTGCAACATCTGATGAATCCGTTGTACTAATAGAACCTTCCCCGCGCGTTGGGGTGATGAAGGTTTTAAAGTTGAGGTGAGAGTCCTAATAGGCGTTGTGCCTGTTTAGGTCTCAACTGCTGACTGCAAGCCGGACTGCAACATCTGATGAATCCGTTGTACTAATAGAACCTTCCCCACGCGTTGGGGTGATGAAGGTTTTAAAGTTGAGGTGAGAGTCCTAATAGGCGTTGTGCCTGTTTAGGTCTCAACTGCTGACTGCAAGCCGGACTGCAACATCTGATGAATCCGTTGTACTAATAGAACATTCCCCGCGCGGTGGGGTGATGAAGGTTTTCAAGTTGAGGGGGGAGTCCTAATAGGCGTAGTGCCTAACTACGGACTGCAACATCAACAAACATCTGACGAACTCTTACTTCATCCGAGGGTATGGACGTCGTATTGGCTTTGGTGTCCCATGCTCAAGGAAATTTATGGCCCAAGTTGGTGTCGTCAATTGATGCGCCAGCCCAGAAATTGTATTGAAATTTCCATCCGAGCCGACTGTGGTTCATGTGACGAACTCTTTGTTCTTAAAGATTAGGAACCTTGTATTGGATTTGGTGTCCCATGACACTCCAAACCGATGATACCAGTTGGTATCGTCACATGGATCCGCCGATAACCCAGAAATGGTATTGAATTTTGTATCTGAGCCGACTGATTCTTCGGTGGGGAAACGAACACAGATCTCTCGCGTGTCAGGTGGGGATACTGACCATGTACGAAGTACATATCTCTGCGGTCTAGTTCATAACTGAGGCGAAAATCCGCGGCGATGCTGTGACAGACATATCATCTGTAGCAGTTGGTTTTGAAATCTGATACTGAGTGCGTGATGAAAGGTGTATTATTCATTTTCTGCATCTAACACTTTGTAGGTATTTTACAAAAGGTTTTACGTCAGTCATATTTATTATCTGGTGATGATGGCCTCAGACGCATATAATATCACACACACAGGTGACAAGTGTATCCCTGTGTGTGTGACAAGTACGTATCACATGGCAGCAAAAAGTGACTATCTACGTGTGCATATGCAGCCTGAGCTTGATCTTAGTCTATCTTTACTGTCCAATCTACTTGTTGTAGAAGACTTGGCATTTGGTAATGATGAAACAGATCGAATGCTTCGGTTTCATGCACGTGAATGCCTTGAGATGGAAATTGTTCCACATCTTCCATTGGTCAAGGTCAAAGTTAAATAAATATTCATTTACATCTCATAATGGTTGTCAATTTTGGTAAATTTTCACACAGACAATAGGTTACGTAATGTTTAACATCCTTTTCGAAGAGATGTATTGCATAAAGTAGGGCGTTACTTAACTATCTATCGGAATATAAATGTGTATTTTCGCATCGCCATTCCATTATTAAGATGTGAAGATGTAGAAATATATACATTTAATATACATATTACAGATCCTCCCTAAAGCTGTCGCACGTGTACTGCCTTAAATGTAAGTTGTCACAAAGTAACACTTACGTTTTAAATTAAATGCCAGATTCACAAAGCAATAGGTAGAGTAAAAGTAACTGGCAAATCTCAAGGCCACCAATTGAATTCTAAAACTAGATACCTATAAGATCGGGTTATTGGGTGAAAGGAGCCCAAATTTTTCATCTTAGACTGGAATGATGGTGACGCATTTTATTAAACCCCCCTCCCCCTTCTTTCATCCAACCATGGAGGGGTCAAGGGGTTTCGGAGATCTCGCCCGAGTGTGGATAGAAGATCTCTAACTATATCTAACTGGTCGAGCGACGCGGCGGCGGCTTTAGGGTATCTCCTTTAGCCGTTAGTACTTTACTCAGAAATACCTTCAAAGATTTATTGTAAATCTAACGCCATACTGGCGTAGAATCAAATATGATATGAAATACCTATAGGTAGATGTAATAGATGGAACTTTTCCTAAATAGAGGATTAATTAAGCATAATGTCTGCATTGCCAGACCTATAAATCGTATTTGTGTATTCCAATTTTAGTACATATACTGCCGAATCAAGTACTTTTGACTTAATTTGAGCCCAAGAACGTTGAACGTTGGGCCTAAATTTAATTTAAAACCAACGCATTGGTGTAAAATAATCCAGTAGCGTTCATAATCTGAACATCATATTGAAACGCGTTCCAATTTGAAGCGACAAATCTTTGTAAACACGTGCTACCGGTACATTTAGTTCTTAGAACGAGACGATAAATTTCACTGTACTACCTGTATCTAATGTAAGTAAAACTAATCACTGGATTGGTATTGAGCTATTTAACAAATCTGAAAAATGTTTGGATGAGGATATTTGCACGCTGAAAGTGATTCCTTTGTAATTAGAACTGTACTTGCATTTAAAATGTTATTCAAATGACTCACCAACGCTGTGACAATAGGTCAAACTTTCGTCTAGATCCCACGAACTAGTCCGCTATTGGCCTTTTATAGGCCCTGGATCCGAAAAGCAATCCGAAGAACTTTCACTTGAAGTTGAACACATTTTATCTAGGGAATTATACCCTCTTTATCACTTTATTATTAAGATAACGGAAAACAAACTAAACAGTTTGATTTTACTTTCTACTTGAATCTCGAAAGTTGAAAATTTATTTAAAATAAAAAAAAATTAAAAAAAAGACTTGCGACATAAATTGAATCTAATAAATGTATTAGAGTTTTTCGTAACGACAATGCGCTCGGCTCGAAAAACGACGCAACAATGACGAAGATGGCGGCTTGTGCTTAAAAGGTAACTTAGGTGGGGGTAGCGGTAGAGGGCGCAGGCAGCGCGCCTAGATAGCGGAAACGGAAGCGATATTTAACGACAAAGCGAAGCAAGGAAGTGACGTACTCTCATAAAGGGACTTCGAGCGTCAAACGGAACGCATAATAGATATATTGTGGTCTTACTAGTTACAAGGCGTTGTAACTAAAAACAGGATTTACGGTTACACACGGTTAGCACATCTATATAAACTAACCTTCAGGCAGAGTGATGATAATAGTTGCATGTGCTCCAACAGTTCTCGGCTTTGTGGCATGCGCGGTCAGCACAATGCGTTGTTCTTTGAATATTGAAGGCGGAATAGTTTCTATTGTAGTTATAGTCACCACATCTTCATCGTTGTCAATTTTAAAGAATTTTTTGTGTTCTGAATAATATAAAATTATATTAATTTACTTGCAGACATGTATAAAATACGTAAGTTGTACTCGTAACATAGTTAATGATTTGAAATATGAATAGTGGGTATACAGACATTAGTAACTTCATAATATAGGAACAGTAAGTAGTCAATTTAGATATAATCAAAAAACAACTTCTGACTACGGAGTTATGTTGTTTTTTTGAGCCTGTTTTGTTGTTTAGGAATCCTACAAAACCGGCTGGAATTAATAATTTACGTATTTATTGTTAAAAAATATTTACAAAATATCTATACGTAAAATTAAATAGGTTCCACCAATGTTTACATTATATTTTTATCAATGAGCGTGTAATATAGGAGTATAGACTAAGTGGACTTACCGCCAGCCAAAGTCAACTCAATATCTTCATAGCCCTGAACCAATACAATTGGTTGAAGTTCTAATCCAGTTTCTGTGAGATATGATCCAGTGTAAATAGGCTCGTCGAATACCGGGGTAACGTGGTCGTCCTTTATGATCTCCATTGTGACTATAGTGCTTGCTTTACTAAATTCTGTTGAAGCTTCTACTTCAATACTTATAACATTATTGTCGGCTATAATATTGTCTGAGTTTTCATTCAGAGATAAAGTGATTACGTTTCCGTCGATAGTTGGAGCGAAGTAATTTTTTAAATCTGAAAAATATCCAAAGATTGAAACGTGCTACTTTGAAAAAACTATGGCTTAGGTAGTTAATACTATCAGGCGTTACTTTTCGGAAGTCCATAGTTAAATAAAATAAATCTAACTACTTTGCAATATTCCGCCACATGCAAATTACCCAACTCTCGTAGGCCTAAGTGGGTTTGGAGGGCGGATTTGTGCATGAATAAATACGAGAGTTGGGTAATTTGCATGTGGCGGAATATTGCAAAGTAGTTAGATTTATTTTATTTATGGCTTAGGTAAACTAATCAAAATAATATTTTTGATCTAGTAACTACACGTATGATTTTGAGATTTTTTGTGAAATATTTTTAAGTACCTCCTAAAATTTGTAGACTAATATCTTCTCCCTCGTATCCTTGAGTCAACGTTAACTGTAGTGCTCGGAGCTTATTGTCTTCAATTGTTCCTTCATAGAGATTATTTTCAAACTGTAATACGATATCTGTGAAAATAATTTTTGCATATGAAATTAATTTTACTCTATTTAAACAGAATTGCCATGAAGTCAGTTTCCTAACGTATGGACAAAACAGAAAGTAAATGAGGAAACATACTAAGACTTAAAAAATATAGTAGGTTATCTTTATAACATCACTAGCGGACGCCCACGGCGTGGCCCGTGATAAATTATACACTAATACCATCCTCGAGTACCACTCTATCCATTAGTGAAAATAGAATGAAAATCGGTGCCGTAGTTTTTGAGTTTATCGCGAACAGACAGACGCTGCGGAGGACTTGTTTTATATAATAGTGATTACAGATGAGCCGATTAGAATGATTATAATATTTGATAGTAATATTATTTTTAGATCTGAAAGGATTAGATTTAAAAAATGTTAGTATTCAAAGTAGCCAGTAAAATAAAATGCAATATTTTACTTTGCAAACTAAATATATACCTTCTGGTAGTTGTACAATAATTGTTGTAGTGTCACCACTAGTGTTTTCTTTTTCAGCCATCAAGACTAGAATTATTTGTTTTTTTCTCAGAGTGACGGCATCTAGTGGAATTTTGGTTTCAAAAGTCACTTCATTATAATTTCTCTTCAACTCGAAGTTATCAGAATAATCTGTAGAGGTAGTAACCAGTATTCAATAACAGCCGTTACCGTTACCGGGCGCTATAGAAAATCCATAAACCACTGTATGTGTCGGTAATTCAAACCTAAATTCCAACCGCTAGGAAAGATCTTACATAGGTACCACTAAATGGAATCTCGGCAGTCCTAACAGGATTTACTATCGTTTTTTTTTAATTCCGTGGCCCAAAGTCGCGCCCGTTGTCCGTGGCCGGGCGCCTCTGGTTCACACGCAGAAGGTATTTCCAGTGGCGCTGCGCGGCCTTTCGTATTATAATTTGTTTGAGAATAGGCAATGTAGGAAATGATGTATAAAAAGTATTATTAACACGTTATTATTATGTAGAAGAAACAATATTTTACATAGTATGGGCCAAATCGGTCTAAACTAACTCTCACGCATAATTTTTTGTATTAACATTACAAACAAAAATGGCAACTGTTTGTGTATCCCCAAAACGTGACTTCATTATCTTCTGAAAATCTTCAAACAATACTGAAGTCCAAACTGATTACATGTGTTCAGTTGAAGTTTGCATAAAGATGGTTGATATTTATATTCTGGCTTTTGATGGAGCTTATGGTCCTGATCGTAACCAATAAATGGTTCATCTTGTGACCAAATATTAAAGCAAAGGAATGCAGCAATAACTGCCATTTACTGCGTGGTAGTTGAATACTTCCTGTGAGGTTTGCAACTCCCGTACCTACTATACAGTTCTAAATCTAGTTCTTCTTGATTTTCTTACCTTTTAAGTAAAAATTTACTAGTTTGTCATCATAACCACTACGTAGCGAAATTGGTTCATCAAGAATAAGTTTATGATCATTGGTATAGGTGGCATTGTAAAACGGTTGGAAGAATACTGGGTCTTCGGGGAATTCAAATTCTAAATCTCTTATGATTGTAATTGTTGTAGTTGTATTTAACTGAGGATCACCGGTTTTGTCGTTATCCTGGGAACATTAAACTCGTAATGAGCTGTATGTATAAAATATAATAATATGAATAAAAAACATCTGAAGTAAAACTTCTTGGGATAAGGAGAGAAAGAAAATGAGTCATTCATACCTCTCTCTGTTTGGCCCCTACAATCATCATTTATTACAGATGAAACGGAACTCTATCTTTCTATCTCTACTAACTAATATCTCTCCCGGCCAACATTCGTTCGCCTCACACTTTAATAACGCTCTCGTCACGCATTCACCAGCTTATTTCCCGATTCAAGCGTGCGTTAAGAAGTTAGAACTATACAGAAAGACTATTTGGTCTAATATCTTACGACTTTAGCTTCATATTGTCTACAGTCTACACTAGTCACAGAACAAGGAATAGTAGGTACTGTGAAGGTGCTTGCAAGCTTCGCATACGACCTCATTAAGTATATTGTAAACTTGTATTGGCTGGTTACGAATCAGACAATTTGAATATCATAGAAGAAAAAAATGGAGAAGGAAATGTCAATCGCCCCAGAGCTCAACGTTACTGTACTAAGCCAGCATTGAGTATTTGCAACGAGTGTTGATATAAATAAAGATAGTAAACAATTTTTCAGATAAGGAATTAAACTTACCGTAGCAGTCAATACTAAATCCATTCTTTCTGGTAGGTTTCTTATAAAAGATTTTGTCCGCACTTGTCCTACAAACTCTTTAGGGTTATTAGAGATATCAGGATTGTATACGACTTCAAAGTAGGGATTTTCCTCTATTGTAAAGTCAATAGATGTTGTAGTAATATCTATGTCTCTTACAGTAATGCCATCAAAGCATCCTGTGACTGTAAATGCCGGTGGTAACGGAGTAGGTACAATGTAAGTATGACCAGTTGGTTGCAGGAACTGAGGGTGATTATTGT
Source organism: Nudaria mundana (assembly GCA_963556515.1). NCBI lineage: Eukaryota > Metazoa > Arthropoda > Insecta > Lepidoptera > Erebidae > Nudaria > Nudaria mundana. Next base: position 12,166,561 of record OY748290.1, read on the forward strand.
TAGTATCCACAATACTTATAATTAGGAACTGAAAACATTAGAGTTACATGGTAATATTATCGTTTATAATTATACTAGTAGTTTTGCGAACAGTAGACCTCGCGTTATTTTCGCATTTTCCCCCCATTTCTCCCCAATTTTCCCCCCAATCGAAAAATCCCTTCGACAAACGTTGCGCCTTGCAACAAAGAACACTTGTGCCAAATTTCATGAAAATTGGCTGAAAAATGCGGCCTGTAGACCGAAACTGACACACATACATACATACAGACAAACAACAACGCCAAATCGGCCAGTCCTCGAGTTGAAACTGAGACGCTTCGCTCGCTCGGTCAATAATTATAGGGTAAATAATAATACATATTTTATTTGTAATCACCATTACTGTTTAAAATCTTATCATTAAATAAAATTGAATGAGACAGATGCTTACCGATTTGGCTAATTTAGGTCTTGAAATATACGTGGAAGTTCAGGGAGGGTTTAAAAAGATTTTTTTTTAATTTTAGGATGTACGAAGTTTGCCGGAACAGCTAGTGTATGATTACGTTTTTTAATGTTCACTCATCATTCACCGAGCCTTTTCCTAACTGAGTTAGGGTCGACTTTCCAGTGTAACTGCGATTTGGCTAAACTTCGATATTTTCCGTGAAGCGACTGCCATCTGACCTCCACAACCCATGGGTGATATCGAAGTACTGTAGTTCGGATTTTGATTTAGGGCTCCATCTACCCCTAACGACTGCCATAGATAGCGTATGACAACTTGGACCGACGGCGACGGCTTAACAAGGGGTCTCAGTGTCTTAAGAAATGGTCACCCGTCCTAAGACCAGCCTGACTAGATGTTGCTTAACCTTTGCATGTGTTAACATTGTCGGTTACCTAGTGGTTTACATAACATTAAAAAAGAGGCTTGCCCCTTTTTTAATGTTCCCTAATATTCATTATATTCTGAGGACTCACCACAATCCTTACAGTACCTGCTGTACAAGAGTAAGTTAACGTAGTGTAAACATTAGTAAACAATGTTGCTTCATCATATGCAGTTTCATATTCTTCAAATTTCTCAAATAATTCATTTGTTTCCACCACAAGACGAGAGTCTTCAAGTCTAATATTAAAATACGGTCCCGCATTCAAATTTTCATCATCTGACATACTTATACCTACAATGAAATAAATAAGTTTAGCAGGTTTTAAAAAACCGGCAAATTGCGAGTCGGACTCGTGCAGAAAGGGTTTCGTAACAAAACGGCAAAATAAATCACGCTTGTTGTCCCTCATTGCACATCGTACTAATAAATAACTACTTATTATCGTACCTGTTAGTTTTTGAAGTTGTAGTATATTCAATCAGATTCTTTTTGACATTACTTACGTATTTATTTGTGTATTTAGTGTATTATCAGGTAGCTTTTTACTATCTAAGTCAGTATAAATTTATAATATCGTAATGCCAGTCACACGTAGCATGTATTCTGCTCGCCGTGATGAGGCTAAACAAGAAGATATCTTGAGAAAACTTGACCTGACATTGAAGGAATTAGAGGTATCCAAAACGTTGATTAAACAGTTGCATAGGGAAAGAGATGAAAATGAAAAGGAACTATTAGATAGCCTAAATAAATACGACTTCATAAAAAAGCAGATGGCTGAGATGCACACAGAGAATAGGTTAGTGTTAGATGAGCGGGACAGATTACAAAATATTGTGACTGGGTTCAGAGAGTGTAGTGACGAGTATGAACAGGGTCTCAAGCGCATGTCAGTCTTGGAACAGGAACTGCACGAAGCCCACCACCTCATTTCCCACCTTGAGGCTGAGAAACGTGACACCATAGTATCCCATACCCATAACTTGTTTGAGGAGTTAGTTGGTAGTGTGCCCAGCCTTGTTGCTACTGAACCCAGCTTAGAACCCACTATTACTATAGATTTAACAAAGGATGATACCTTAACAGCTCATTGTTCCAATCACAAGATGGGCATAGTTGAGTGCAGTAGAAACAAAATTAAGAAATATGTGAAAATTAATAAATACATAAGAAAAACACAAAAACTTATTAAAAGACAAAAAAGTATGTACAAAAAAGTCAAGTATATTAATGAGAGAAGGCAACTAGGCGATGAACTTGACATGTATTCATTATTAATTGAAAATAATATCTCTGATCATAATAACAATATTTTAAAGTTAGAATCAGAAATTAATAATTTAAAAAATTCACTAGACATAATGACTGACAGGTATTGTAATGTTAAAAGTGAGTATCAGGAATACATTCTGGCCATGAAGAAGCTTATGAGTCCAAATTCCACATTGACATCAAACAACCATTTAATTAGTCCTGAGCCGGTCTGTAAGTCCTCGCTGACTTCAAACATAAGCCCTTCACTTGAGTCAAACAAGAAACCCAGTAGTTCCTTCACCAAACGAAATATGATTAAATCTGAAATAGTGATGTTTTGTGATGAATTAGGGAAATCAATGGGCCAGTTACTTAGTTCATATTTAGAACAAAATGTTACTAACTATTGTATGCCGGGATTAACTTACTGTAACATTATAAAAAAAATTAAAAATTGTAATTTAAACAGCAACTGTACACTTTTAATTTTGGTGGGAGATAGGGGAAATGCAGACAGAAATGCAATTGTAAACTGTTTAGAATTACTGAGCTTATTAGATGTTAAAAACATTATTTTATTCACACTTCCTTATAGCCGTGGCTTGTCACAGGCCGAAAACAATCTTAGATATAAGCTAAATCAAACAATACATACATTGACATTTCATAATCCAAATAAATTCCATCTGATTGACATTAACATGTATTTAGAAAATAAATTGTTATTGACGGGAGATAAATTCTATTTGAATAGATATATTAGGAGACAGATAGCATCTTCGCTATCATATTTTATTAGTTATTCAGCCAAAAACTTGGCTAAACAATCTGCTTTTATTGAGCAGAAAAGTGACAATGTTTGTCTTGTGACCTTGGAATCTCTTCCTGAAAAGGGTGACAATAATTTAAACTTAGTTGTAGGACAATAGAGGAAATCCCTAGCAAATTAAATTTAAGGACAAAGGAAAAGTCTATGTTCATGAATATAATTCATCAAAATATTGAAGGCTTTTCTGGCAAAGAGTTAGAACTAGAATTATTTTTAAATGAAAAACGTATCCATGTACTTTGTTTAACTGAACACTGGTTAAAAAAACATGAACTCTTAGTTAATATTGATAATTATAAAATCATTAGTGCGTTTACTAGAGATTCCGCTATAAGAGGTGGGTCTCTCATTTTAATTAATGACAAATTAAAATCAAAAGACCGAAAAGACGTAGTAGCACTCACAAGTGAGCGAAATATTGAACTATCATGTGCAGAGCTAGAACAATATATTATTATTAGCGTCTATAGACCTCCTTCTGGAGATTACTACCTGTTTGAGTCCATTATGGAGGAAGCCTTAAAAAAGGTATGTAAATGTAAGAAGACTATAGTTGTATGTGGCGATTTTAATATTAATATTTTAGAAAACTCTCAGAACGCGCTAAGGTTCCTCAACCTTTTTAAATCTTTTAACTTACAAAATCTTTTTTGTGAACCAACACGCACCACAGCCACATCAGCTACCTGCTTAGATAATATTTTTTCTAACAGCGATGTAGATGAGAAATCTATAATACATTTTGTAAATTCAGATCATGCAGGTCAGTTAGCTAGATTTAAGTTCCAACATGTTCCATTATCAAAAAATATTGTTTGTAGACCAATCACAACTTATAGATTAGAAAAATTTAAAGAAAACATTAAGAATAAAGTACCTCTTTTGGAGTTGAATAATGATAAACACCCGAATGATCATTACGGAGATTTGTTCGGAGTAATCAAATACGAATGTGATAACATTTTCACTAAAAAAACAATAAATGTAAATCAATTTAAAATAAAATTTAGTGATTGGGCTACGCCTGGAATCTATAAAAGTAGAAGGAAATTATATGAATTATACGAGACAAAGGCATCTACTAATGAGCCACAAGTAATTGAACAGATTAAAAAGTACTCCAAACTATTCAAAAAAGTATGTTCAACAGCTAAATCTAATTATATACGGGCTAAAATTGAAAAATCTGATAATAAAACGAAGGCAATATGGAATGTTATTAACAAAGAAACTTGTAAAGCAAAGTCACGTGATCGATCCTTCGAGTTAAAAATAGATGATAAACATATTAAAACTGATTCTGAAGTGGCCAATGCATTTGAATCTTTCTTCACAAATGTTCCAATCACCACTACAAATAAGTTAAATTCGTCAAAAAACGTAGCCAATTCTCTTCTTAAATCTAGTGTTGATAAATGTAGAATTAACTTTGATTTTCAGTATATTGACTCTGTCACTATACTTAAAACTTTTAAACAACTAAATATAAAAAATACCGAGGATCTTTGGGGCATTTCAACTAATATAATAAAATCAATAGTGCCCGCTATAGCACCTCACCTTGCATTCATATTCAATAAATGTATAGATGAAAATCAGTTTCCTCATCTTATGAAGTACAGTAAAATCAATCCTTTATTTAAAGCAGGAGACAAAAGTGATCCTTCAAATTTTCGACCTATTTCCATACTCCCATCCCTCAGTAAAATTTTTGAAAAAATAATATTTAATCAATTGCTTTCACATTTTACAGACAATAAGTTACTTCATAACAAACAGTTTGGTTTCACTAAAGGCAGGAACACAACGGATGCAGGAGTTGCACTTGTGAAACATATATTTGATGCTTGGGAGGAAAAGCAGGATGCTATTGGTATATTTTGTGATCTATCAAAAGCTTTTGATTGTGTTGATCATGGGACTTTGCTACTAAAATTAGGTTATTATGGTGTTTCGAACAGCTCACTTGGCTTACTCGAGTCTTACCTCACTGGTAGAGTACAAAAAGTAAACATTAATGGCACCGACTCTTCTGGCGCCTCATTAGTCATGGGAGTACCCCAGGGCTCTATATTAGGACCCCTTTTATTCTTAATATACGTAAACGATCTTCCTTATTTCACTAAAAATCTTTGTGAGATAGTATTATTTGCTGATGACACATCATTAATTTTTAAAAGTGATAGACAAAAAGTAGCACTTGACGATGTAAATAATACCCTTTCGGAAATATTGCATTGGTTCACAAGTAACAACTTGCTGCTCAATGCGAAGAAAACAAAATGTGTAAAATTTACTATGCCCAATGTTAGACAGGTGGATACTCATATTACTATGAATAATGAATTAGTTCAAATAGTCAATACCACAGTTTTTCTTGGGATAACTCTAGATAGTAAACTACAATGGGGTCTTCATATCACAGCCTTGGCAGGAAGACTTAGCTCAGCTGCCTATGCGGTTAGAAAGATAAGGTCTCTGACTGACGAAAAAACAGCACGATTAGTTTATTTTAGCTACTTTCATAGCGTTATGTCATATGGTCTGCTGCTGTGGGGCTCAGCTGCCGATATTGAGACAATATTCATATTACAGAAACGAGCTATACGAGCAATCTATAGACTCGGACCCCGTGACTCGCTGAAAGAATTATTTAAAGAAATTAATATTTTAACAGTTGCTTCTCAATATGTTTACGACAACATCTTATATGTACGGAAGAACATAGATCTATTCAAAAAAAATTCCGATAACCATAATTTTAATACAAGAAATAAAAATAAATTGGCAATGACAAAAATTAGACTTCATAAAGTTGGTAATTCGTTTGTTGGCAAATGTATAAAAATTTATAATAAAATTCCTCAGGATTTGGTTGACATGCCTCTTAATAAGTTTAAAATAGTAGTTAAAAAATGTTTGATGATGAAAGGCTACTATAATGTAGACGAATATCTTAATGATAAAAATGCATGGTCACCCTAATCTTCTGTTGTTGGCCACTCGTATAATACAATAGAAACTAATTGTAACAATGTAAACAAAACAATATTAAAAAAGAAAATGGATAATCTACCTGAGTTTCTTGCTGGTCTCTTCTCAGGAGAACCAAATTACCGAACCAGCGAAAGAATCATTTTCTAATGGTTATTTATGTACTTACTTAATTTAGTATTTTTATAATATTACTTGACAAAATTGTAAAATTTTGACATTCATATGTGCTCTTTATGTGCCTAAACTGAATAAATGAAATTGATTCTTGATTCTTGATTCTTGCATTTTAAATTCAGCGATTCCGCGGCCGCTCTTATGTCCATTGCCGCGGGCGTCTCTGGTACGCACCTGAATGTATTTCCAGTGGTTCCCCGATGCATACGCTTCCATCGCCCAACATCTGTATAATGTTGAACGATACAACGTTCCGCATTGCCATTTGCCTTCGGCTGGGATGGAAGATGGGAAGGCCTTTGGTGTGGGACGCTATATGCATCGACACCTTAGCACCTTCACATCTTCCAAGCACATCGGGATATGCCGGCGCTACTGCTGCATCTTGAAGGCCTCAAACGGCGTGAAGGCACCAACGTAGCAAGTGGTAACATATTTGAGCCGTTTAGGGGTGAGAAACTGGGGTCATGAGGTGAGAGCGTTAGCCGCCTCTATAAAGACATTACTAAACGCCTAATCGATGCTTCTCAGGACTATAAGGCTGGCTATTTTATGGTATCGCTATCGAACGTGGCAACATAGCCACCATTCTGGGAATTTTACCAGTCGGCAACAGTTAGGCCGGATTCAGTGCACCGCGGACAAACCGCGCGCGGAGCGCATTCGCCCGTCGCGGATGGATTTGTCTCGTTCAGTTCTGTGCGGACCGTGATTGAAAGTGGTAAAGCTGCTACACACAGTGCCGGCGGCAATGCCGCCGGGTATATGCCGAGCGGCACTGCCGCCGGCAATACAAGCCGCCGGCTTAGGCCGCGCATAGCCGCCAAGCATCATTCCGGTTGTACAGTCATGTATGTATGAAATGACGCCGGCACACCGCGCAACCCGCCGGCACAGCCCGGCGGCCATGCCGGCGGCTGCTTTGTGCGGCAAGCCGGCGGCTTTGTAAGCCGCCGGGTTAGCGGCGGCATGGCCGGCGGCACTGTGTGTAGCAGCCTGTACAGTCATGAATAAACAACAAGAGAAAACATCGCCATGGTGTTAGAAGATTTCATGTTCATCCAATCGTTGCGAAAAGGCTTCTTAAAGGAGAATTTATAGCTTTATTTTCTGATTTGCAAGAAGATGAAACTAAATTTTTAAAATATTTTAAAATGTCCATCAGGACATTTGAGGAGTTGAATACGAAACTAGAGTCTTATATGATTCGTTGTGATTTATATAAGAAACCTATAAGTTCAAACAGCTTCACAAACCTCTAACCATGCCTTTAGTTTTGCATCTTTATTTTTATAAAGATTATCACTGAGATTCCAAAGACATGGTCGAAGTCGTACTTCTTAGATAACCGCCTCAGTTTGCACGTTTGCAGTCATAACGACGACAGTACTTCACGTCCGCACCGCACGCTCGTCCGCCTAGCTCTGAACAACAATATTACGAGCATCCGTCCACGCGCGTACGTCCGCGGCGCGGAGGAGCGGCGCGGACGGTTGTCGCAGACGAAGTTTCGCGCGGAGAGCTCCACGTAACACTGAACGCGCTGCATAGGCTCAATACGTTTTACCGTCCGTCGCGGACATCCGCGTAGGTCATCCGCGGCGCACTGAATCGGCCCTTACAGTGCGGAGGACTTTTTAAACGATATTTTGTAGATTGTAAATATTTTCAGGATATAATTATGCATATTGTAATTCTTATTGTAAATAAATTGCTACTCAACTAATGATCCATTAGGCATTTTAAAAATAACAACACTCACTTTGTATACCAGTTGTAGAGTTATCGAAAATTTTGCCCCTGAATACGTCTAAGATGTGTGCATGTACTTCGTCCCCGTCGTCAATGCCGTCCACAGTACATCCTGTAACAGTTATAGGTATCCACACTAAGAGCATCCTCTTATTAAAAGTTAAACTAAGAGCAGGCCTATATATTTAGGCCTATTACCCTTCATTAACGGCAGGATACAATTTCACTAAATCTTATAATTGTAAAAGCAATGGTGAGTTTGATGTTCAAACTTTTCTAAGTAATAGCATTATTTTCGCTAAAAATAGAAGACATTAAAACGTCGACATTTGTTTCACCTCTAAACGAGGCATTCTCAAGGAGAACAGCAAAATATAGTGTAACAAACACAAACCAACAAAACTACTGTGGCTGCCCATTCCCAGTAGTCATTCCCAGAAGTTTTGTTGGTTTGTGTTTGTTACACTATGTTTTCTGTGTATTAAAGAGTTGATTTTTTTCTTAAAAATACCTATTTGGAATTTATTAGCCTAACTTAATATTTCTACCCCCGGTTATTGTTTTTGACACATCCTACATCGCGCTAGCGAGATTTACATGTTCTAATTAAAAACAGCTGGCAAGCTGGCGAGATGTGGGTGTGTTTGCACACCTCTGCCTACCCCTTCGGGGAAAAAGGCGTGATGCTATGTTATACTTAAAAACAACTATGATCTGGCTTCATATTTTGCTGTTCTCTCTGAGACAGTCTTGAGAATGCCTCGTTTAGAGGTGAAACATATGTCGACGTTTTAATGTCTTCTATTTTTAGGGAAAATAATGCTATTACTTAGAAAAGTTTGAACATCAAACTTACCATTGCTTTGTCATGGACTTTCGCCAGGTAACGCCTGATTCTATCCAATATTATTATAGTTGTGTTTCTTTTTGTCAGTATAAGATTCTTATGCAAGAAAAAATAAGAAAAGTGTGGAATACACTATTTAACGAAATTTAAATAACATGAATTTAATACCTTTGCGATGTTACGTACATAGAAAAAAAAGTTAAAATATGGTAATTTTAATCCACGGGATTCGATAATGAACGAATGAAAATATCGTCGTTAGTATAAAATTGTTTTAGGAATTTTGAAATTTAGACTACCAATCAAAAAATAATATCAATTGCTTACCATTACTGATTGTAACACTAGCTAATACTATAATAAAAGACAGATAAATCACTTTAGTCCTTTTGTCTCTCATCATGAATTTATTCATAAGCTGTCATAATCTACTTTGTGAATGCATTCAATGACTTTAACTCAATTTTTTACAGACACTATACAACTATGACAAGTCTTATTACATTGGTATAAATATTTTTTTATAACTATAGTGAGTTCAAAACTGATTTATAGTTACTGGTTCTAAATAATAAATAACAAAGACGTCACACACTAAAGTTATGAACATCAAACTAAATAAAATATCGACAAATATCAATAAATTGATGACGATTACAATATCTGTGGATATCTACGTAAATAGTCTGATAACAATATCATTAAATCCATTTTATGAGTTATGTTTGGCACATACCTACATATATATTATCATAACGTTATCCTGCATAATAATAAATCTGAAAGTTTGGATGCTTGTTATTTTTTTCTTGCAAGCCTGTTCTGATCTCGGAGATAGGTTCCGGAGAGAAATGGGTATTGGAAGCTAAATCTTGCAAGAACTGCGAGTAATCTCTTAAACTAAATAATGTTTATAATTATGCTTATTTAAAGATTTCCGGTGAAAATTTACTTGTAAAACTCAACAACATTGCTAAAACGGTATTTAAATTGTACGTATTATAAGTACTATTAACAGATAGAGACTAACTAAAAAATTCGAATACGTTACTGTTTTATGACATACGAGCTTATGCCCGCGGCTCCGTTCACATAAATAAGTTTTCTTGTTCTCACGTTCCCCCGGGAACACATTACCGGGTTAAAAAGTTCATTACGCCACATTTTGACCAGCTTCTTTGTTGACAGCGTAGTAGCTGACGAGCAATTTGCCGTTTCCAGACATTTTGGGTAGCGACCTATATTTGTTACGAGTGTATTTTGTCTGCCATCATGTGCAACGCCTGCAAGTTGGTGTTGTTAGGGTCTATTAGCATTTTATGTATATCTGTCCAGAAATGTAGTAAAATTATTCCAGCCGCTTGACCATGAAGAAGTAACAGACAGACTAACTACAATTTATTTCACTTTTTGAAAGAAAGAAAGAATTAATAAAACACAGAAACGGCTTTTTCTATCAACCATACCTTTCTTAGAAGACAGATCCACTTTATGTTAGTTGAGTTCTCAGCTCGCAACTCTATCTCGTTGATCATTATTTTCATGATCTATCTCATACTAGAACTCAGCTTTGCTTCGACTAGACACCATACAATGTTGTACTACCAGCGAAAATGACTAGGCAACTCCGGCATCATGTTATAATTTTAAATCAACTCCACCTATATTAGAATAACTGCTCTTGCACGATAAAGCTTTGGTATTGAAAATAGAAATAGTTCCTGTGCCTCGAGTCCCCTCCGTGTCTCGGAAAGCACATTGAGCTGTCAGTTCCGGTTTCCGGTTGCCGTACAAAAATCTATAGCAGTCGTTACGGATAGTTGGAGCTCTAAAAAAATCCGTCTAGGCTGACTACAGAACTTCAATATCGCCAATGGGTTGTGGAAGTCAGATGGAAGTCGCTTCACGGAAAATATCGAAATTCTGTCGGTTTGATGTTAGACTGGAAAGATGACCCCAACTTGGTAGGTAAAAGGCTCAGTGGATAATGATCCTATTCCCGTGTCTTTGTCATTCACCTTTGAGGAAATCGTATAAATTTATTGAAATTCGAATGTATTCAATATAGGTATTTAATGAGTTTTAAATAACACCGTTAATATCTGGTGACATATCGATTCATTTATTTGATAAAACATAATCAATATTTAATTTAATCTTATCAGTGATTCATTTTCAAGAACAGAACTCACTAATTTGCATTCAAGTCAATGGTATTGGACAATCGGTCAGCTTATTTTCTTTATCATTTCAAATACCTAAAGGATACGTTTTCTTTATAAAGCAATGTACAAAACTGCCACTTCGTTTGACGTATGTGTAGGTTATTGATACGTAGTATCTATCAATGACGCGCAATACACAAAATTGTACATGACTTTCTTTATACATATTTGTGTTAATAACTGATTCATATTAATATTTGAAAACTATATTCTATTAATCCCAAGAATCAATTGTAGTAACATCGTGGTTCTGTTCCATACTATCTTGAGGCTTCCTATTGACGGATACATTAAGTGCTAACAGATGCTGTATTGGTAGTCGAGGTGATAGGTTCACCATGCTTGCCCATTGTCCAGAGCACAGTTCAGGGAACTTCAGCTTCTTCAGAAAATGACCTTCCAAATACCAGGGTGATACACACGTTGGCGAGTAGTCCCATATTTTCATCTCGTTTAAGCGAACCCAACTGTAAACAACACTTTTGTTAATAAGATTTAAATATAATAATGTATTATTCACATTATAGGCACGGTCTGCTAGTTCATCATTATAAATATGAATCCCAATTTCCTCTCGGTCATCAACATCAGTCGTGAATAGTAGGACCGATTTCGCTACTTATTTTTTTATTGTGTTCATTACTATCAGGAAAAGGATCCTTTGGAAGAAAAACCAGAAAGTTGTGCGGAACATTAATTATGAAAACTTAACGACCATTACAACTTTTCTATTATAATTAAACCTTATTGCGTTTGATATGTCTGCCAGTAATTGGGACAATTAACATATTGAGTGACACATTAACTAATGCATTGATTGGTCTGAAACAGAATAAAGATAGGTATTCGTTAACTAAGGTCTGAAGTAAGTACTAGCACAATCGAAAGATCATAGGAAATATCGTAGGTGTAGGTTTTCTTATAATGTGGTATTAGAGACAATGGCTGAACCGATTTGGATAATTTTGGTCTTGAAATGTATGTGGAAGTACAGGGAAGGTTTAAAGGTATGTTTTTAATTTATGGTGGTACAAAATTCGCCGGGACTTTTAGTTATTAGTAGTAGAGTATATAGGTATATATCGCATCACCGAACGAAGAGCATCCGACTCGTACTTATAATATAAATATATAAGTACAAAGTAATATAACACATTATAACAAATTCAAAATCTTGTCTTATCATTATGAATGTGATTATGGAGGATTCTTCTTTCAGGCGAGGGTTGAGGTACATTCTGTATACTTAAAAGTGGTTGACTCTATGATAAGTATACCTGTATACAATGGGCTGACTTTATGTTCAAAGTTAATGAAACTTTGTCAGTTTCCGAGCCGAAATGGCCATGTTGTGAAGTTATTTGTATAGGCAATGTTAGCTACTTACGCTGAAATGTACAATGCATGACAGTCACAGTGCCACGGGTTGCCGGATAGTTTCACAATCGCAAGTTTTGGCGTGTAGTCCAATGTTCTTGAAGGTAGTGAAGGAAACATATTGTTATCTAGATGTCTGAAAAGTTATGTCAATTATTCATTATGATATCAAAATTATCCTATAGTTTGAGACGATAAATAGGTAGTTATATAACTTGGGTGTATCATACTATACATGGAAAAGTAAGTTTCAGTTACGTTTTTACATCTAAGCCGCTCAACCGATGTTGATTTGGTACAAAAATAGCTTTCGTGGGTGGCTCCATATTTCATTGATCTATTATGTCCGTTTAGACTGAGGAGCCACATTTCGTATCTTAATGAAATTTATATAGGTATTTAGTAGTAAGTTTAAAAATTTTGTAGCCTCAGTCCTCGATTTTGTAGTATAATACTTCAAAAGTTATAAGAACATAAAGGTGGCTCCTCAATCTAAATGTTTAGATTGAGGAGCCACGTCATAACTAGGAAAATCATGGATGAATATTTACCAAAATTAGGTATGATTTAGTAGCATTCGAGAGTAGTTAGTAGACAAAATTTGAGTTTTGTAGTATTAAAATTAAAAAAGTTATCATACATTATATGTGGCTCCTCAGACCATTACTTACGAGTCGTAATTTTTCATAGAAGGAGTCGTACAATTAATGCGCAATTTCTTGGTCATTTAGTAGTAAGTATTTTAGTTTTGTAGGATAAGATTCAGTAATTAATTATGAGTGGATTAGGAGATATGGCACATTTTAACTGGCTCCTCAATTGAGACGCTTAAAAAAATATATTTGCCTCTAATCTACTTATACTTGTAACGAAATTTGTAACAAACACATCAATATCTAGTATAAATTTATACTAAATGCCCGTTATAACTCTACCATAAAAAAGTACATATTTACGAACATATTAGCTATTCTATAATTTCCCTACAAATTATTTCGTAGGGTGTCCATGAATATATTAGTCCAGAAATATTATTAATATTTATATATAAAAATAAGGCCAAGTGTGAGTCTATTAAAATTTAAACTTTCTAACTATCACGTTTCATGAGATACATACAGCCCAAGACAGACGGACGGACAGTGAAGTCTCAGTAATAGGGCGTTTGTGCATTAGACGGAATTTTTCGGTAGTATCGGTACGATACTAATAATCAACTCAAACGAGTGAGAAGGTTAACGGAAATAGGCAACTTTTTTATTATTATATTTCTGTACTAGCTGTTGCCTGCAGCTCCGCCTGCGTGTTATAGTTTTCTTGATCACCAGTTACTGATTTATTATGTATCGCTTTTGCCCGCAGCCTGCCTGCGTGTTACTTTAGATCGACATACTTAACTTTTTTATTTATGAACCGATTGAAATAAAACAAAATGTTAAATTGAGTAAACCACAACGAATTACTGAAAACCGCATTCAAATCGGTTAAGCCGTTTCTGAGATTAGCGTGTTCAAACATTCAGACAAACAGATAAACAGACAAACAGACAAAAATTCTAAAAACCATTGTTTTGGGTTATATTGCGTTTATAAAGCCCCCCTACAACAGTTTCTCTATTATATCTTCGATGTACAGACATCGACCACTTACAATTTTATTATAGATATGTATTGATTGTAACGGTGTTTGGACACAGCCAGCGTCTGTATCAGTACATACATTGGTGTACCTAATAGTGTGTACTAATAGTAATTATATTTAACAATCACTGTAATTTGCTGTCCCATTAAGAATTTTATCCAAAGGATTTTTATTTTGTCTGAATGTTTGAACTCGCTTATCTCAGAAACGGCTTAACTGATTTGAATGCGTTGTTCACTGGTTTCTTGAGACCGAGTTATTGCCGACAGAACGCTTGCTCTGTATTACGTGGGACCAAATTATATAGTAGTTATGGATCTTCTAAAGTGCCCTATCAGCAATACGCTTGCCCTCTATTACGTGGGACCAAATTATATAGTAGTTATGGATCTTCTAAAGTGCCCTATCAGCAATACGCTTGCCCTCTATTACGTGGGGCCAAATTATATAGTAGTTATGCTTATGGATCTTCTAAAGTACCCTATCAGCAAAACGCTTGCCTTCTATTACGTGGGGCCAAATTATATAGTAGTTATGGATCTTCTAAAGTACCCTATCAGCAATACGCTTGCCCTCTATTACGTGGGGCTAAATTATATAGTAGTTATGGAACTTCTAAAGTGCCCTATCAGCAATACTCTTGCCCTCTATTACGTGTGACCAAATTATATAGTAGTTATGCTTATGGATCTTCTAAAGTACCCTATCAGCAATACGCTTGCCCTCTATTACGTGGGGCCAAATTATATAGTAGTTATGGATCTTCTAAAGTGCCCTATCAGCAATACGCTTGCCCTCTATTACGTGGGACCAACAAAAGTACTGGCACAGTGTTGATGTGTAACGCACCTCTGCCTACCCCTTCGGGAATATAGGCGTAATGTATGTCTGCCTGTCATGTCTGTCTTGATATATTTTGTGCCAATTGGTGACCCATCCTAGTTAGAACCGCGACTGGGGTTGCTTAAGTTGGGCTTATGCGTGATTCTTTAGATCGACATAACTTTTCTATTTATCAACCTTTTGAAATGAAACAAACACTAAATGTTAAGTTGAATGTACCGCAACTCATTAGTTAAAACCGCATTCAAATCAGTTAAGCCGTTTCTGAGATTAGTGTGTTCAACCATTCAGACAACACACAGACAAACAGACAAAAATTCTAAAAACCTTATTTTGGGGTTCTATTGCGTTCATAAAGCCCCCCTGCATCAATTTCTCATATATATCTTCCTTGTACAGACAGCGAACAGTTACAATTTTATTATATGTATTGATTTGAAAGCAATAACCTCTGTTAAGTATTTAGGCAAGTATACTTAAATCACAAAAACTTAAATGTCATCGCCTGGACTCGAACCCGTGGCTTAACAAGGGGAATGCTCTGACCACTTAGCTAAAATGAGCAATACCAACTTCATCAAATCTTTAGATTTCTAGATCGAGCTATTTATTACCAGTACAACAATTTTGACATTAAAAAAGGGTTCCGTAATATTATTCAGAGTAACTTCGATACTGGGTTCAAAACGACTATAAAATCACCGTGTATAAGGAAATGTATTGCGACGATTTCAGTTCCTGTGATTAGATTCGATGGGCTTAGATGATATTTTATGATCATCCATACATAAATACAAACATACAAATTTTAAACTGACAGACTACTACGGTGGTGTGGTCGGTAGTGCATCCGCTCTCGACGCCGGAGTCTCGGGTTCGATTTAGAATTTAGATAATTTAACAACAATTGTAGACACGTCAATATTCACTACGTCTTCGAATTTTTATATTATAAAGTTCTAGCCTTCGCGCGCACTCATTAAGCCGAAGATGATAAATGCCACCTGTATCGATACGCACTTTTAACACACTGCACTTTAACACACTGCACTTTAATTAATTACTTTATGATAGTTTTGGAGAAAATGTCATAGAAAATCTGTATCATAAATCAACTTTTTAGTTTTTGATATTACTGTCTCATAACCATAAGCTTTATAAAGTTAATACTATCAGGCGTTACTTTTCGGAAGTCCATAGTTAAATAAAATAAATCTAACTACTTTGCAATATTCCGCCACATGCAAATTACCCAACTCTCGTATTTATTCATGCACAAGTCCGCCCTCCAAACCCACTTAGGCCGAAAGAATAGAGAAATAATTTTGAAAATAGAATAAATATGAGAGTTGTGTTATCGTGCAAAAAATAATAAAAAACCTCGACACGTGTTTCGCCCCCAACCAGGGGCATCATCAGGAGATGTCGATGGCTCGGCGCACGGCGACCGAATGAGCCACAACTCGTAAACCGCACCTATTTATATCCTAGGTTTTTTATTTCTACCCACAACCATAATACCAAATTATTTTATGTCTACCCACCACCGTTCAACATATAGTACGGGGGAACGGGGAAACAGCATATAGTAAACTGTGTTTACTATATGCTGATCCCCCGGATCGTGACGTCCATCGGTATAGAGCTAGTCTAACTTATTTAGGTCCGATATCTGATAAAGATATTTATCTCTCTCTCATATTTATTCTATTTTCAAAATTATTTCTCTATTCTTTCGGCCTAAGTGGGTTTGGAGGGTGGACTTGTGCATGAATAAATACGAGAGTTGGGTAATTTGCATGTGGCGGAATATTGCAAAGTAGTTAGATTTATTTTATTCATAGGCTTTATATCATCAAATTTTGAAATCATAATTCGTACTTTTCGACCTGAGATTAGATAAAATAAATTTCTAAAATCATTCATCCTGTTTTCATTCATATAACATGGTCACCCTTAATAGCAAATTCTTAAGAAATATCGAAAAGTAATTTGGCTTTTAAATACCAAGTGATACAATGTTGTTGTGTACATGTGTATTTAGTAGACATTTATACTAAATGTTAGTGTATCTAGTTTTTGATTATGTTGTGATCTCAGGTAGCTACAGTCAATTATTCATTATGTAGAACGTCTCGATTGAGGAGCCAGTTAAAATGTGCTATATCTCCCAACCCTCTCATTATTAATGACTGAATCTTATCCTACAAAACTAATATACATACTACTAAATGATGGAAAAATAGCGCATTAATTAAACTACTGCTTCTATGAAAAATGATGACTCGAAATAATTTGTAGGGAAATTATAGAATAGCTAATATGTTCGTTAATATGTACTTTTTTATGGTAGAGTTATAACGGGCATTTAGTATAAATTTATACTAGATATTGATGTGTTTGTTACAAATTTCGTTACAAGTATAAGTAGATTAGAGGCAAATATATTTTTTTAAGCGTCTCAATTGAGGAGCCAGTTAAAATGTGCCATATCTCCTAATCCACTCATAATTAATTACTGAATCTTATCCTACAAAACTAAAATACTTACTACTAAATGACCAAGAAATTGCGCATTAATTGTACGACTCCTTCTATGAAAAATTACGACTCGTAAGTAATGGTCTGAGGAGCCACATATAATGTATGATAACTTTTTTAATTTTAATACTACAGAACTCAGATTTTGTCTACTAAATACTCGCGAATGCTACTAAATCATACCTAATTTTGGTAAATATTCATCCATGATTTTCCTAGATCTGACGAGGCTTCTCAATCTAAACATTTAGATTGAGGAGTCACCTTTATGTTCTTATAACTTTTGAAGTATTGTACTACAAATTCGAGGATTGAGGCTACAAAAAAACTTACTACTAAATACCTATATGAATTTCATTAAGATACGAAATGTGGCTCCTCAATCTAACCGGACATGATGTATTGAGTATATATTGAATAATGTTTGATAGTCCCCGCACAGAAGAACTACCTAGTTACTCCGAACTAGCTTCAGGTGTGGGACAAGATAAGAAACGTTGTTTGGTATTGCAAGTGAGTTAGGTACCCAAAAAGGCCACTAGCCATGCGCTCAACAAAAACCGAACTCCCAAAATAGCTTATGAAAATACTCAGACTTATAATGCCACTAAATAGGTTCCCGTGTCAAGCAGAAATGAGACAGATTTGTCAAAGGCACAAGCGTCTACGAGTGCCTACTTATTTACAAACACAAAATTTGCTAATTGGACTTGGTAAGATTGTATTTTGATTAGGTACTGTAACAAATAATTGTATGAAATAATCTTTTTATATTCTTTACTAGTACATACTGTTTATCTATACTTTTACTTATAAGTACTTATTAATATTATAAAGATGAAAGATTTTATTGTTTGTAATGTTTGGATTGAAAAGGCTTCGTAACTAGCCAGAAGCAATTTTGAAAATTCTTTTACTATTATGTAGCTACATTATCAACGAGAGACATAGGCTTTTACTCTTTACTTTTTATCCTAGTATTGTGTTTAAGTGGGAATTGGTCACGAGAAAACTAAAACAGGCAGTTGGAGGCGCGGTAAGCAGGTAGCGATATGATATTATTTAAGAACTGGGATGAAAATAAACGCTTAAATTCAATTTGACCATTTTTGCCCTTGTTGACGGAAGTTCGATCGACGTTGGTACTTACAGCGTGGTCAGATTCTTCAAAGTTGAAAATGTTTTTAAGTGCACTTCAAACAGTTTATTTTCAGATAACAGAAGCGAAGTAAGATTTTCTAATCCAACAAATGACGATATATTTAGAAAACGTAATTTATTCTTTGATATGTCGAGCTTTTCTAAATTCTCGCAGTTTGAAAAGGTGTCATTCGGTAGATCTGAGAGTTCATTATTCTTCAAGTCTAAAGTCCGTAATGAACGAAGATTTTCAAATTCAACTCCTGTCAGCTGTAAATTGACGAAATATTGATAAGGTACTTATAGAGATTGTTTAAGCTATTTAACATACATAAACTCACGATTGTTTGCGCCAAGACACTAGCCCTTGGGTCTGCCCACCGGTAGACGCAAATTAGACGGTAAAAATCGTTGATTCAGATTAAATGGGGCAAGCCGTTTATCGAGCACTGAAGGTTAGGTTGGTTTGTGCCTTTAAGATATTGGACCCCGATGCTTGCAAAATATTTACACCTAAGCTTACACATAAGTACTTACAGTCATAAGATTGTTACTTGATAAATCTAAAAAAGTTAAGCAGTCCAGTTTTCGAAAAAGACGAGTTGGTATTCTTCGTAATTTATTATGCCCCAGTAATAATGTTTCTAATGATTGTAAACTTTCAAACGCATTTTCGCTGATATTAGTTATCTTATTATCCGACAATTTCAAAATCTGAAGGGTCTTGAACCAAAAAGTTCCGTTTTCTATATGTTGTATTTTATTATTCGATAAGTCCAGTATCTGTAATGAATCGAGTCCCACAAAACTATCTGAAGGTATGTATGTGATGTGATTATTAGAAATATCAATGGTTTCTAACAGCGAATTGTTGATGAACAACTTTTCTGGAAGAGCGTTTAGAAAATTGTTTGATAAGTCTACGTGAAAAAGCTTTTTTGCTGATCTAAAAGCTTCACCATCAATTTCCTCCAGATAATTACGCTGAAGCCGTCTGCAAACAAATGATTAACAAATTCCATCATATCGGATTAAAATTTCATAAAATACTTTGTTATAAAAAGTTTTAGATTGAATTCTTTCATACATATATAAGATGAAAATGTAAATTAATTAACTTTGAAGGGTTTCGGTTTATACCGTTGAACATAAAAGATGCAAATGAAGGAAAACAGTATAAAATATAATTTTAGAAACTTTTGGAATCGCACCTTTGTGAATATTTTCAGTAGGTAGATACGAGTACTAATTGTCAGATCTAAAGTAATTAAGAGAATGGTTGGACAAACACACTCATACTTTCCACTGGTTTTTATTTAACTTTTATTAACCGGTTTCGCCTCACGGCATCATCAGAGACTTCACAAATTTAACACCACATCTCATTAAGCAGTACTAAATTGTAAATACTAATATCAACAACAATCTTTAAAATATTTTTACAGTGTTTATTTTTATGTAATAAAGTACATAATTCTGTCAATTTTAGTTTTTGTGACATTTCGGCTTAACTCAGAAATTTTAATTATTTGTAACAAATATTCAAAATTACCTAAATATAATATTTTTTACCAAGTTTATTCTCCCACTTTTTGAGGTACCAAGTGATAGCAATCGACAGTATAAATAGTCTAAGAGAATGGTGTTAAATGAAAAAATATGGGCAATGTTTGTATTATAACTGAGATCGGTAATATTTAGATAGCAATTATAAAACTATGTTTAATTTTTATGGGACTAAATGCCAACTATTCTGCATAAAACTAATTATGTAAATCGGATCATTAATCTCTGCGTAATCGGGATCCATACATGACACAAAGATACAAATCGAATTGAGAATCTCTTACTGAAGTCGTTTAAAACCGAATATCATTGGCAGGACTCAAACCTGCGCGATCTAAAATAATTATGTATGTATATATAATTAATTTATAAATATGAAGCAAAAATGGAGTCTGTCATTCCGCTTGTTAGGGAAAGGTCGTAGGTTCCAGTTCTACCGATGACTTTCGTTTTTACGATTATAACTTCTTCGTATTTAAGAATAGTAGAAACAAACTCATTGCTTTCGAATACAGGAATATTAAGATCTGCTAACCAGCCAACTAAGAACTATGACAATGCATTAACGTTGTCCTAAACACAAAATATAGATAGTTGAACATGATAACACGCGCCATCTTTCTTTCTTATCATAAATAATAAATCCTTATTATGTACTTAGTGTAAGACAAAGCACGTATTTTATATTATTACTAGAGGATGCCCGCAGCTTCGCGCTTTTGACAAAGTATATACCAAAACCTTCCTCGAGAACCACTAAATCGATTGGTGAAAATCGCATCAAAATACGTTGCGCAGTTTTAAAGATAAAAGCATAGGTACATATGGACGGATGCGACTTTGTTTTATAATACGAGTACCTATGTAGTGATAGTGATGATGATGATTATGATACTTACAATATCCTCAAGCTAACTAGTGAGTCAAATATACCAGCTGGTAGATATTCGACATGGTTGTCGAACATGTCCAGTTCTGTGAGTGAACGCATACCTTTAAACGTCGTCTTGTGTAGTGTCCTCAGTTTGTTAGTGCCCAAATCTCTGGAAATGATTAACGTGACATTGTAAACTCCAGGCTAAGGGTTTTTTATCACCAGCTGACATTTAAGACTTGGGATTTAGGGTAATTGAATTCTACCTTAAACCATCACGCTGACATTGGATTGAGCTGGCTAAGTATAAGATTTTGTTTATGAGGTGTGTTTTCTTACATTTTTTTCTACTACCTATAAGTAAATTGTAAGAACGAACGAGTGACAAAACGGTTGGTTAGTACTTATTCAATTTGGTATAGAGATAAAATGTCCGTTTAGATTGAGGAGCCACATTTCGTATCATAATGAAATTTATATAGGTATTTAGTAGTAAGTTTAAAAATTTTGTAGCCTCAGTCCTCGATTTTGTAGTATAATACTTCAAAAGTTATAAGAACATAAAGGTGGCTCCTCAATCTAAATGTTTAGACTGAGGAGCCTCGTCATAACTAGGAAAATCATGGATGAATATTTACCAAAATTAGGTATGATTTAGTAGTATTCGAGAGTAGTAAGTAGACAAAATCTGAGTTTTGTAGTATTAAAATTAAAAAAGTTATCATACATTATATGTGGCTCCTCAGACCATTACTTACGAGTGGTCATTTTTCATAGAAGGAGTCGTACAATTAATGCGCAATTTCTTGGTCATTTAGTAGTAAGTAAATTAGTTTTGTAGGATAAGATTCAGTAATTAATTATGAGTGGATTAGGAGATATGGCACATTTTAACTGGCTCCTCAATCCAGACGTTCTACATAATGAATAATTGACTGTAGCTACCTGAGATCACAACAGAATCAAAAACTAGATACACTAACATTTAGTATAAATTTCTACTAAATACACATGTACACAACAACATTGTATCACTTGGTATTTAAAAGCCAAATTACTTTTCGATATTCCTTAAGAATTTGCTATTAAGGGTGACCATGTTATATGAATGAAAACAGGATGAATGATTTTAGAAATTTATTTTATCTAATCTGAGGTCGAAAAGTACGAATTATGATTTAAAATTTGATGATATAAAGCCTATGGTTATGAGACAGTAATATAAAAAACTAAAAAATTTATTTATGATACAGATTTTCTATTTTCGTCAGATTTTCGCCTTCGGCGTCCTCTTCTCTAGGGTCCTCTTGCCTGGAGTTTTCCAAAAGGAGGAACCCTGAGTCTCCTTGCGGCTGGGAACGGACTCATTCCCAGCTGCGGTCGACGCGACCTCCACGTCGGTTTGGGGGGTGGTTTTGAGGCACACCCCCTGGCCTGTCGGGCTTTGTTGATCCCTCCCAAATACCTTATGGGGGTCGCTGTGACTGGTGCCGGGCCTGAGCCCCGCATCAGTCACAGCTGGGTGTTCGTGGAGGGAGTTATCCTCTCCAGTTCCCCGTTGGGTAATATTATTCTGCGTATTTTGCAAAGCCATTTTTGTTTGTTTAACGTCCGTCGACGGGTGACACCCTAGGCGTGACAGCTCCCCTGCACGATTCATCCCCTCACCGGGTGTCAGAGCTTGGGATTGGGTTAATTTTTTATAGAGGTGTTCATCCTCGCGGCCCTGAGGGGCCACCGGTCCTGTCAGTTCAGGATTACGGCTGGGCCGAGCGGGGGTCTTTACAAGACCATTCCGCCCGCCCCATTGGTGATTTTTTAACGAGGTTTTCTTCCTCGCGGTTCCGAAGAACCGGGTTCGGCCGAACGGTGGTCTCTACGAGACCGTGTCCGACACCGCTGATGAGCTCAGTGATGTCGGACCCGTCGCCCCGATGGTTTCTCCGCACAGCAGCACTCTGCTCTGCAGAGTGTCGGCGGAGAGACCTGGGCCTCGCAAGGCCCCCGTCGTGGTGGGTCTGCATTCCTCATGCGAGGCGGCAAGACCCCCACTTTGGTCAGAATTAGCCGTAGTAGCTACTACTCTGCGGTATGTTGCCGCAGAGTTGCAGCCACTGCCTTTGCCCGGGGTGCACCACGTGGAGGAACTGACCGAGGCACCCCACTAAGCAGAGCTTGTGATATGAGTACTAGAAATAGGAGGTGAACGGTGGTAAATAAGCGATTATTATACATAGGAAACACCCAGACTTCGGTACAAACGTGTCATCATACAAAGTTTGTCCCGACCGGGAATCGAACCCGAGACTCCGGCGTCGAGAGCGGATGCACTACCGACCACACCACCGTAGTAGTCTGTCAGTTTTAAATTTGTATTTATGTATGGATGATCATAAAATATCATCTAAGCCCATCGAATCTAATCACAGGAACTGAAATCGTCGCAATACATTACTTATACACGGTGATTTTATGGTCGCTTTGAACCCAGTATCGGAGTTACTTTGAATAATATTACGGAACCCTTTTTTAATGTCAAAATTGTTGTACTGGTAATAAATAGCTCGATCTAGAAATCTAAAGATTTGATGAAGTTGGTATTGCTCATTTTAGCTAAGTGGTCAGACCATTCCCCTTGTTAAGCCACGTGTTCGAGTCCTGGCGATGACATTTAAGTTTTTGTGATTTAAGTATACTTGCCTAAATACTTAACAGTAGTAGAAGAACTTATTGCTTGCAAATACAGAAATATAATAATTAGCCCTATTACTGAGACTTCACTGTCCGTGCGTCTGTCTTGGGCTGTATCTCATGAACCGTGATAGTTAGAAAGTTTAAATTTTAATAGACTCACACTTGGCCTTATTTTTATATATATAAATATTAATAATATTTCTGGACTAATATTTTCATGGACACCCTACGAAATAATTTGTAGGGAAATTATAGAATAGCTAATAAGTTCGTAAATATGTACTTTTTTATGGCAGAATTATAACGGGCATTTAGTATAAATTTATACTAAATATTGATGTGTTTGTTACAAATTTCGTTACAAGTATAAGTAGATTAGAGGCAAATATATTTTTTTAAGCGTCTCAATTGAGGAGCCAGTTAAAATGTGCCATATCTCCTAATCCACTCATAATTAATTACTGAATCTTATCCTACAAAACTAATTTACTTACTACTAAATGACCAAGAAATTGCGCATTAATTGTACGACTCCTTCTATGAAAAATGACCACTCGTAAGTAATGGTCTGAGGAGCCACATATAATGTATGATAACTTTTTTAATTTTAATACTACAAAACTCAGATTTTGTCTACTTACTACTCTCGAATACTACTAAATCATACCTAATTTTGGTAAATATTCATCCATGATTTTCCTAGTTATGACGAGGCTCCTCAGTCTAAACATTTAGATTGAGGAGCCACCTTTATGTTCTTATAACTTTTGAAGTATTATACTACAAAATCGAGGATTGAGGCTACAACATTTTTAAACTTACTACTAAATACCTATATAAATTTCATTAAAATACGAAATGTGGCTCCTCAATCTAAACGGACATGAGATAAATACCTAGAATCCCAGTTACTTTTTATTACGAAAAAAAGGTTATTATCGGGAAAAAAGAAACCATAATATGTAGGTGGAGCTGTGGACGTCAATTTATTAGCTCATAGCAGAACAAGTAACTACGACTCGAAATTTCAGCTAATTTTGACGTTGATTTTTTACGAATACCAATTTTGTGAAATTAGGAAAATTTTCCAGTATTTGCCGAGGTATTCACTTCGATTTACTATTTTCATCACTAAACTACGACCTAACCACTGTTACGTCCGTACACCTTTTTGGTTCTCAAAGACAACAAACCCACAAACACAAACAAAGGATTACGATAGAAAATAATTTTACGGCAAACAAACTCGTAATGCTTTAATCGTTCGTTGTGGCCCCTGGACTTATCAAAGAGCACCATCTCTATATACCTTTAATAAGTAACTTGTTTTAGGCGCTCTTATACTCGTATTATGCAAATGCTGTATCTATTGTTTTGCGAATCTGGCAATAATTGTAACTTTAGAAACAATTTTGACTTTATTTACAACCTTTATAACTGACTGACTTTCAAAAGTGTTACATTATAACCTAATTAAATAAACACATTTTAATTTTTATTTCCTGTCTACTAGCTGTCCCGGCGAACTTCATATCGCATTAATTTTTCTATTGTTCCGCACAACTTTTTTTCTTCCAAAAGAAACCTTCTCCTGATAATAAAGAACACAAAAAAAAAAAGAATTAACGAAATCGATCCAGCCGTTCACACGTGATGGCGTGACCAAGGGAAATAGGGATTAATAATTTTTTTTATTTTTCGCGAGACTGTCTGACCATTCCTTAGCATTGCTAACTCATCAGGAAACTTCTCTAATTGACTTTGTCGCAATAAATGATATTCTGCAGTTTGTAAATCTTTGAAGTACCCCTCCGTCGAATTAAGGTAATGAATTAATGGGCCCTAGCCGCTCTTACAAGTCTTTTCCACCAACTTACCTACCTAAAAGATTTCATGAATTGTTGTAGCTTTAGATGAAATCTGATAAAAATATTTCCAGTAATGGACAATTGCCAAAGATGGTTAAAAATCATCCTCAATCTGCATTTCGGAGGATTGCTAACGTGCGCCTATGAGTAAGTTATTGTTTCATGAACTGGTTTCCACCTCGTATACCTACGTTAAAATCGTTTGTGAAGTTTAATATCTGTTTGGTTGGAACTTGCAAATTGGCTGTGGCCTCTAATAAATCGATATCTGAATCTGAGTTAACAAGAAAATAGCCTCTAATCGTTCATTCCTAGTTATTATACTAACAATATTATAAGACCGATAATAAGACAGATAATAAAACCATAAATATGTGGGTAGGAAGGTTATTAATAAAAAGAAAAGTAAAACTTCAAAGAATTGTATAGGGACGCAATTAATGCAATGATCTTATCGCATACTTACTAGTTATTGTGCCAATTGTGCTATGCTGTATATACACATTTAGTGAAATCACTTTCTAATTTAGTTAAGTGGTTTAAAGGATTACCTTCTACACACAATTTTTTCATCTTCCCGATTTACACTCAACAGCGATATCATCCGAAACGTCCTGAATAATTTTAATTTTATCACTATAATAAGCCCACTTTAAATGTTCTTGAACGTTATTTACCATTTCAACACTCTGGCACAACGTATTGAGCACAAGCTGTAGCTTAAAGTAGACAATACTAACATATTAACCAAGTCAGCAGGAACTACTAGCTCCGAAGTTAGTGCAGTGAAGCCTGCCCTCCAACAATTAAGTGAACGCCGCACGGAATCACAACGGCAAGAACTTTTCGCACATTGCCTCCAACGAGATTGGCTCAAGCTTATTGTCCAAGCTGTAGAAAAATTCAATTTTGAGAAGATTATATTGTAATCTCGAACAATCTTCCATACTTATTTACCACACGCCAAACTGTATGACCTTTTAAATCTAAGGGCAAAACGACTTTAGCCGGGATATACGAGTACTTACCTAGTATGTTTCGTCCCTTGTTCGAGCATAATAGTTATAATAATAAATTAAAACATTAAATATTTTTGGACATTTTTCCACAACATCATCTACCTAGCCCAAATTAAGCTAATAAAACTTGTGCTATGGGATCTAGACGACTGATAAACAGACTAATATATATATCTAAATACATAGGTACATAGTATACATAGAAAACACCCAACTCCGAAACAAATATTTGTGTGTTCACACAAATATTTGAATCGAACCTGGGCTCAGAGGCGGCAGTCACATACTGGCAGGAGGTATGGTTATGGATGATGTAGTCATGCCATGAAGTTTTGACTCTTAACTAAACAAAGGAACAAACGTTGCCGCACTTGTCGGAACCGTTTCCTCGCGCAGCAAATGGCTGCTCGCTCTGTGGGGATTTTGGGCGCCCGGCTATTTTGTAATTTTGGTAAGAGAATCATAATGTTTTATACCCGGTTGTTCAATAGCGCGTATCCTCCGATCAAGCCTTCTCCAATGTAGATCCATATTGCACCCATTCTTAAGCGGAGGTTGAATACTAGTTTTTTGAGAAAACATTTCTAACACGTCACACGCATTCAACTCGCACGGGGCCTCAGTCGCCTGGAACACTACCAATATAATATATGAGCGTCATTAACCCGTCCAAAGTACGCTGGTTTATGAACAAGCGTGAAACTTTTGGGGTGTGTGGTAGAATAAAATGTGATAACATACAAAACCACGTTACTTACCCTCGGTAGAAATGTGTAAATCTCTTCAAATATTTTCATGTGAAGAAATTTGAATATTTTTTTATCTTTATTAACCTCAACAATAACGTAGAGGGATGTTTCTACGAATATTTGTAAATCTTATAAGTAGGTACCCTACTTAAATTTACTGTGTAATTTACTATATTTTAATTTTCTACTTAAATTCTAGATATTAGATATCATAAGATACTTTGTTTATAAACTAATTTTTGGAATATAAAGTTTTCGCTAACAGTATATTCAACATGTAAGTACTTACACAGAAAACTTCCTACATCGCGCTAGCGAGATTTACACACTCACATCTTAAACAGCAACGTACATTCCTCGGATTTTGCTGTCTCTTTGAGATAGTCTTGATAATGCCTCGTGAGTTGGCGAAATCATTGCAATTATCTAAATTTCAACATCAATTTTCCATTGTTTTATCATGGACTTCACCAGGTAACGCCTGATACCATTCAGAATTTAAAAGTTGTTGCGCAACTGTTGCTAAACACCATCGTTTTAACAACATCAAAGTTACTGGCAACAAAGGTTACAGCTACTTATACTTCCCATAACGTAATCAACTCTGCAACATTTGTTATTCAACCAGAGATGTACTACCTACGCTACGTTGCTATTGCTATGGATGGGTTTGACATTCACCAATCATATTAATTTATCGATACAGCACGTCATAGCCTGATCATAAACCTTTTTTTTTTTTAATTCCGTGAGACCGTGGCCGCTCCCATGTCCATTGCTGCGGGGTCTCTGGTGACACCCGAAGGTATACTATTCCAGAGGACGCCCGGCGGACTTCGGCCACTTGTGGGGCCTCTTTGGGGGTTTGGTCGGGATGAGAATCCCGCGTCGTCGGGGTTGGGTTTTATCCCGTCGGTGAGTGAATCTGGTCGCGTGCTGTGGGGTTGGGAACCCGCAGCACGCGACCCTTCTAGCCTGCTTCTGTAAGGACGGTGGATGGCTATCCCGGCGTCCTCAGGGCCCCGATCATGGAGGTCGATAGTCCTGGGCGTAAATGAGTCTGCGGTGCCCTGGCCGCCGACTGCGGAACTCAGTGGGGATGTTACGCTCCCTCTCCCTCCCGGCCGCCTCCTTCGCGAGCTGCTGACTTGCTCGCAGAAGGACGGCCGCGTTCCACCTACTCGCGCTGGAGACCATGGCTTGAAGCATGGCTTCCAGCGAGAGGGTATCCACGCCCAGACCCACTACGAGGTCCCGGCGTTGACTCGCCCACGCTGAGCACTCCACCAACGTGTGGAGTGCAGTGTCGTCGCCGGAAACCTCGCAGTGTTGACACCGGGATGTGACCTCACGGTGGATGCGAAACAGATAGCTACCGAAGCATCCATGCCCGGTAACGATCCGCGTCTCACGATACGTGAGGTTACCGTGCCGCCTTTGCAGCCACTCGTAACGCCTGATACCATTCAGAATTTAAAAGTTGTTGCGCAACTGTTGCTAAACACCATCGTTTTAACAACATCAAAGTTACTGGCAACAAAGGTTACAGCTACTTATACTTCCCATAACGTAATCAACTCTGCAACATTTGTTATTCAACCAGAGATGTACTACCTACGCTACGTTGCTATTGCTATGGATGGGTTTGACATTCACCAATCATATTAATTTATCGATACAGCACGTCATAGCCTGATCATAAACCTTTTTTTTTTTTAATTCCGCGAGACCGTGGCCGCTCCCATGTCCATTGCTGCGGGGTCTCTGGTGACACCCGAAGGTATAGTATTCCAGAGGACGCCCGGCGGACTTCGGCCACTTGTGGGGCCTCTTTGGGGGTTTGGTCGGGATGAGAATCCCGCGTCGTCGGGGTTGGGTTTTATCCCGTCGGTGAGTGAATCTGGTCGCGTGCTGTGGGGTTGGGAACCCGCAGCACGCGACCCTTCTAGCCTGCTTCTGTAAGGACGGTGGATGGCTATCCCGCCGTCCTCAGGGCCCCGATCATGGAGGTCGATAGTCCTGGGCGTAAATGAGTCTGCGGTGCCCTGGCCACCGACTGCGGAACTCAGTGGGGATGTTACGCTCCCTCTCCCTCCCGGCCGCCTCCTTCGCGAGCTGCTGACTTACTCGCAGAAGGACGGCCGCGTTCCACCTACTCGCGCTGGAGACCATGGCTTGAAGCATGGCTTCCAGCGAGAGGGTATCCACGCCCAGACCCACTACGAGGTCCCGGCGTTGACTCGCCCACGCTGAGCACTCCACCAACGTGTGGAGTGCAGTGTCGTCGCCGGAAACCTCGCAGTGTTGACACCGGGATGTGACCTCACGGTGGATGCGAAACAGATAGCTACCGAAGCATCCATGCCCGGTAACGATCCGCGTCTCACGATACGTGAGGTCACCGTGCCGCCTTTGCAGCCACTCGTCCATGATCGGTCTCACCGCCGCGATGACGGTGGTTCCCCACTTTGGCTGCTCAAGTCGCACCCTCCATGTCTCCATGAAATCCTGACAGAGTTGGGACCGCTGGTCCTCGATTTCTCGAGACGGAGGCCTAATAAAAACAAAAAACTTTGCAACAAAGTCTTAAAATAGTGTTCTTCATGCAAACCTAATGGCTTAACGTCGAAGCAGTCATAGTTTGAAAATTATATATTCGATTTCGTTTCTGGGTTTATTTATGTATTTGTTTATTTATTTATTTATTTATTTATTTATTTATACATTAAAGGTTAAAGTTTTTTGTAAAGAAATAAACATGTATATATAAATAAATAACACATTACATTAGTATCATTCAAGTAGGTACGTCATGGAAAGATACGATAGAAACGGACAGCGAAAGCACTAATTAATTTATGTTAACAGTTCGCAAACATTTCGTTGGTCCCATGCAATTGTGACGAGCTTATTGCAGATTTTAAGATCACTGAGCACGTAAAGTATTCCTTCTCATCTCGTTAGTCACATTAATCATTGCTTCATTTATTTACGGCTTAATAAAGTTTACGTTGATAATCACTTAAAAACTAATATAAAATAAGTGCCTTTAAGACTTTCCAACCAAAAAATATTTTCAAGTACCTATTTGTTTTTAGAAAAATATTTGTAGTGTTGTTACCTTTTATGTTCACAAGCACAACAATTATTATGTGCAGTAACTCCCTCGTCATTATATCGTTTCTCTGGCTCGTGACTGATGTTAAACCACCTGCTTCACTGGAATGACTCTGCTCGCTTTTGTTTTATGTAGGTATTGTTGTTTAACTCTTATGCAACACTGCACCATTTATTAATATACTTGTGAATGCCCATGTTTCCATCTGCGTGAAAATTTTTTTTTCTTTGATATTCACGGGAATCTATCATCAAGTTGAAAATCGGATTAAAATTGATTTTGTGAGGTGTGCGTATAAACCTCAATAGACAAACCGCGTCACAAACATTATTTTGAATTGAGACTACACTAAACCAAGTAAATTGAGAATCTTTAATAATTCTTTTCATAACAAACCAATATTAAAGGAAGTTTTTTATTTACTTTGGCTAGTTTGCCCCAATTCATTTATCAACATTAGTCTTGAATGTCCTACAACTTTTTGGGAGTTGACAATAGGATTGGCAGTATCAATAAATTACCTTCTTAGTGACGTTTCCGTGTCACCAATGTTAATGACTGTGATCAGGCGGAATTTAGAGATTTCCATGATGCTGAGATGTAACCATCCTACATTTTGCAACAACACAAATCCATCAGACGGTCAAAATTACATGACATACATCCTCGTACACATGCCAATGTGTACGAGGATGTATGTCATGTAATTTTGGCCACTCCAAATGCTTTCATAAGCATATCCATCATAAAGTGGTTGAAGTGTGGACTTTTATACACCTAATTCAACTAGGTATTAGCTTTAGTAAGTGAAGCACTATTTATTAGGTAAAGACTGGTATTAGTATTACTCTAAAGTACCCGTAAGCTAAAGAGGTAAGGCCAGGATCGTAGCAATCGAAAATTCACGGTGTGTGCCCACCCCAATGAGATAAAAGCGTGATTACAATACATGTAGATATGTCGCTACTTGTTTTTAAGTATTTCATATGCCTTTATAAATAACAAACAACGATTCACAAAACTTTTTATGGCTCCATGAAGCCTCAAATGCGCTGTGATATTGAAAAAGATACATTTACAGCTGTAATACCTAGACAATATGGGTTAAATTTAACTTTTGTATTCATTTATTATCTGTTATTTTAGCGGTAATATGTTTACTGAGGGCAACATGTTCGTTTTATATGATTTAAATTAAAAGTAGAAACAATATCCAACTTGAATCTTTGTTGTTGTTCTTTATAATATAAGCCATATTGTTTTGCATACATACAAGTATTATAATCATACTTTTATCCCCGAAAGGATAGGTAAAAGTATATTGCACACCTACATTTTGGCAGTAGTTTTGTTGGTCCATTTACACACACACACAATAGACGTACAATCTCAGGGCAACTATCTCTATACTACGCATATATTATAGTGCGCTGATAACAGGTCTGAACCACTAACAACCACTCTGCACGTCTAGAACAGTCAAACAGTCGAGGACGAAGTAACGTCAATACAGCTTTGTAGTTATTGTTCTGAGATCTTGTGTTTTTTTGACGTGTTTCAATGTAATGTGGCGCCACTAGTGGAACGCAACATATACTGGACAACCTGTATCAGAGCTACTTAGTACTGGCCACGAAGAAAACGGTGACTGAAGGCTGTTATACACTGCTGGAGGCAGTGCCGCTGGCCATGCCGCCGGCCATACCACCGCTAACCAGGCGGCTTACAAAGCCGCCGGTTTGCCGCACAAAGAAGCCGCCGGCCATGGCCGGCGTCATTTCATACATACATGACTGTCACAACCGGAATGATGCTTGGCGCTATGCGTGGCCTAACCCGGCGGCTTGTATTGCCGGCGGCAGTGCCGCTCGGTATAAACCCGGCGGCACTGCCGCCGGCACCATGTGTAGCAGCTTTGACACTCGTCATTTATTTATTTATTTTTTATTTATAGGATTTTAGGAAGACTATCAGCTAATACATGAACGTAACATAAAGATAGTAACATTGAGCCATTAATAAGACCCACAGGTGGCGACAAAGTAATATTATAATAAAAGAGCTTATCTACGACAATATAACATAAAACATAAGGCCTATTGACTATAATTTTGACATAATTTGAAACCTGACGACTAATTTGAACGAAGATAGCAATAGTCTAATGACCTGCTAGTGTTTAGTGTAATTTTATTTAATTTACGCCTAAAAGAAGTCTTAGATATCGAATGCGTAATATCTAGTTCCGGATAACCACGGACAACCTTATTGTAATTATCTATAGATG
>OY748290.1:12199433-12267744 GCA_963556515.1 Nudaria mundana
AATCGCAGCAATGCCCGTACATCGCATTGCCTGAGTACAATGTCAGGCATAGTGTGGCCACAGTTGGCGATGGCGGGGGGCTGCAGCGCCACGGTCGTAGACCCGGGAATTAGCCGCAAAGAGGTCTGCGAGTATATCCGCTTTCTCTTGGCTTTGTGAGCCAATGTTTCATCTGGGTAACGCAGCGGTGGCAGCAAGGGCTGACAAAAGTTAGATTGCACGGCTTTGGCCAGTTGCCAGTATCCACGGCTGCCCGTGGGATGGGAAGTGAGCTCATGACCAAGCCGCACGACGCGCTGGGCATCCGTTCTCTTAAAGGCCCTCTTGCTGGATTTTATGGCCCGGTTGTACGCTGCTTTGAGGTGGCCCACGTTTGGGTCGCACACAGCCTTGGCCCTGATCCAGGCGCGATATGCCGACTGTTTTTGTCGAACAGTTTTGGCACTATCTCGCCCGAACCAGGGACACGCTCTGCGGATACTGGTGACATCAATGAAAGGGATGTAATATTCCATCCCTAAACTGATCTCGCCAACAATCGCAGAAGCGCTATCCGAAGGAGCCTTTCCTACAAAGCAGTGCTGGCTCCAGGGGGACGGACGCATAATAATCGCGTAGACCGTCCCAATCTGCTGACGGGTAGTGCCATAGTCGTCGTGACGTTTGTACAGCACGTGCAGGAGGTGATACCTTCATGTCAGCGTGAACAACACAGTGGTCGGAACTACCCAATGGGGCTCCTACCGAAACACGGGCTGGGCGACTCTTCAGCAGTAGATCCAGCAAAGCGGGCGCGTGATCTGACTTGTCTGGTATCTGGGTGATCCCGTATACCATATGGGTCAGACCGTTGGATAGAGCGAACGCATGGAAGGCCCTACCCGCATGATCAGTCCTGAGGGACCCCAACCATTCACTGTGATGGCCATTGAAGTCGCCCAGAAATACTAGATCAGCGTTCGGGAACCGCACCTGCGCTTCAGCCGGTCTCGCTGAGGTACTGGAAGAGCTTTGTTGTCTCAGAATCCCGTGTGTGGGAACGGTAGACGCACACGTAGACCATGGCTCATGGAGCCATGGTCTACGTGCAGCCAAAGGATGGAGTTGGAGGGGTTCTCTAGGCAGTGCAACCGGCGGCAGCAAACATCCGCCCTAACGAACACGCACACCCTTTATCTCGAAATTGTTCCTCGTTGACATAGCCGGGGTAACACAGGTAAGACGTGTCGTCAGGGGCGGCGTATTTGTGTCTCCGTGAGGAACATCGGTGGACGGCATCGAGGTTCGCATGGAGTCCACAGATGTTAGTGAACTCCACCTCGAAAAGTGAAGTTGTGGGGTTTCCTGGGGCCGCTTTGAAACGTTTACTTTTTTTTTGTTGCACTGCCATTGTAGATTTGAAGAAGAAGAAGCGTGAAGACAGGGCGACATTTGGTGCCAGCAGTAAGTGACAAAGCGCAGGGGCTAGCTTTGTCTAGAACCGTGTGGTTAGGTCGGAGCCGACTCGTCGGACGGAAGGGCTCCCAAACCCCCCGTGATGCAAAGGCCGCGGTACCCCACACCGGTTACCACCCGGAGCGGCGATCCCACATCTCGATTATGCGCAACATGTGGGGGCAGCCTCCTGGGGTGGTTGGTCCCAGGCGGGCCCCATGACTGTGTTGTGGGTGGCCGCGGCAACGCCGTTGCTAAGGGTATCCCTGGCCCGGCGAATCGACCCACACCACCCACACTATACTCCGTTTCGCCCCCACTGTTCCCATGCCTGCTGCACCATACATCGCCCCGGGCCCGGTGGTGCACCTGCTGAACCCCTAACGCAACCTAGCCTGGGCCCCCCCAAGTAACCCATTACTTGGGGGGCTTTAGCACAGCTGCAAGGTGGTACCCCCCGGACCAACACTGTTGTACCACCTGGTACCCACGTAGGGGCCGAAGCCACTCCATAGGTACCGTAAATTAACGAGTCTCGTCCGTTTATCAGCAGGTGCGCCACTAGCAGGTGAGGTCGCTGGGGCCCTAAAGATGTTGGTAGAGCCCCTTTGCACCCAAAAACTCCAAACGGAGACACCGAGCCCCAACTAACTGTCATGTTAGTATAGGTAATAGGTTATTTAATTAACAATAGGAATTACAATATATATAATTGTGTAAGTACTAAAAATATTTACACTACAAAATATCGTTTAAAAATCCACCGCGTCATTGCCGCTGGGAAGGTTCGCAGAATCCTGGCTGTGTTGCCACGTTGGATGGCGATACTTATTCTTTGTGCCAGAAAATAGCCAGCCTTCTAGTCCTCCGAAGTATCGATAAGGCGTTTAGCAATGTCTCCATAAAGGTGGCGAACGCTCGGAAACCCATGACCCCAGTGTCTCAACCCCAAACGGCTCAAATATGTAACCACCTGCTAGGTTAGTACTCGTATATTTACGCCGAAGGCCTCCGCCATCAGCCGATGAATCAGCCGCGCCGGCACATCCGGATGTGCTTGGAAGGTGTGAAGGTGCTAAGGTGTCAACGCATGTAGCGTCCCACACCAAAGGCCTTCCCATCTTCCATGGTAGCAAAACATACCGTCCGGTTTCTTTCCATCACTTCTTGCTAACTTATTCAGCTAACGTACAACCGGTAATTGGTAATTCTTTAATTTATCCAGCTAATTTTATTTATATGAAACTTTGTGTGTCACGTAAACCATTAAACCGATATCGATGAAAATTTGCTAATATTTAAACCATTTTCCAGACAGGTACTTGTATGACACGTAGGAATTTGGAACGAGAAAACAATCCCACACAGGCTGAGCCGCTGGCGTATGCCAGTTATTTATATAGGAGATAATTCCCTTTTGTATAATACCGTCCAGAATGTTATTACTGATAGATAGTCAATTAACCAGTTAGCTGAATTGATTGCGTCCGCTCACAAAATCAAGTATAACTGAAATCTTGTTATATTAACGTTAACCCTTGTTATGTAACATAACAATTTAAATAAAAAATTAAGTGTAGTGTAGTGAAGTACAAACAAACGTTAATCTAATCATAATCATAATCATAATTAAAAGTGGGGGAATATGTCACAAAAAGATCAAAAAATCGTCTTATCAACCTCTGAATGTTTTTAAAAGATCTAATGATAGGTACCACACTACGGGGTGGACGCAAGAAAAAAAATCATCCACGTAACCTGAGGATGATTTATTTAAACCAAAAAAAAGTCATAATTTTCTTATAGCACTTTGTCGACGTAGTAAATACACACATCCATGCAAAGTTTTATTTTTCCAGCACTCACCGTTTTAAGAGGGTACCGCACGATCTCCCTAGAGGCTGCATGTCTCCTAGCCGCGACCCCTCCATGGGACCTGGAAGCGAGAGCCCTTGCGTCATTGTTCCAATGGCACAAGGAGGCGCTGGAGCGGTACCACAGGCCTGCGTCTCGAGAAATCGAGGCTCAGCGGTCCCAACTCCGCCAGGACCTCATGGAGACATGGAAGGTGCGACTTCAGCAACCAAAGTGGGGAACCACCACCATCGCAGCGGTGAGACTGATCATGGAGGAGTGGCTGCAGAGGCAGCACGGTGGCCTCACGTATCGTGCGACACAGATCATCACCGGGCACGGAAACTTCGGTGAGTATTTGTTTCGCATGCATCGTGAGGTCACACCCGCGTGTCAACACTGCGATGCTTCCGGCGTAGACACGGCATTCCACACGTTGGTGGAATGCTCAGCCTGGGCGAGTCAGCGCCGGGACCTCGTTGTGGGCCTGGGCGTAGATACTCTCTCGCTGGAGACCATGCTACGAGCCATGGTCTCTAGCGAGAGCCAGTGGAACGCGGCCGTTTCCTTATGCGAGCAGGTTATGCTCGTGAAGGAGGCGGCCGGTAGCGTGAGGGAGCGTATCCTCCCCGCTGAGTTCCGAAGTCTGCGGCGAGGGCGCCGCAGGCGTGACTACGCCCAGGACCATCGACCTCCATGATCGGGGCCTTAGCGACCCACCGTCCTTACAGAAGCAGGCTAGAAGGGCTGCGTGATGTGGGGCTGCACCCCACGCACGCCTTCACTCACCGATGCGGGATAAAACCCGACCCCAAAGATGCGGGGTAACACCCGACCACCACGCAGATGGCCAAGGTCCGTCGGGCGCCACTGAATTCGGAATTCTCTCAGTCTCTACCAGAGGTGCTCGGCAATGGACGCAGGTGCGGCCGCGACGTCGGGCCGCGGATTTAAAAAATAAATAAAAAAAAAGCACTCACCGTTTGGAAGGAAAGGAGTTTGACGGACGGACAAAACTATAAGGGTTCCGAAACTTGACCTATGGAACCCTAAAAAAGTCAGATAATATATTAGAGCGCCCCTGTATGTCTGGAAAACCGAGGGCTATAGGAGAAACGTACCAATTTAGCAAAATTGGTACTAAATGACGCAATTGGGCTAGATGACGTTGTGTGAGAATGTCCAACAATGCTACTTATCAACATTATACATATGGGTTGCAGTTGCAGATTATACAGATTATACCACTGAATCAGATTTTGAGTGTCAGATAAATACGAGTACCTACCTCCTTACCTACTATGAAAATAACATCATCAACTGCTTCGGTGGCGTGGTCGGTAGTGCATCGGCTTTCGACTCCGGATTCTCGGGTTCAATTCCCGGATCGAATCAAATATTTGTGTGATCCACAAAATGTTTGTTTCAAAGTTTGGGTATTTTCTATGTATATTATGTATGTATTTAGAAATATATAAGTGTGTTTACCAGTTGTTTAGATCCCATAGCACAAGCTTATAGCTTAGTTTGGGCTATATGACTTTGTGTGAGAATGTCCAAACACATTTATTTATTAATTTATCTTTCTAACTAAACACGGTTCTAGTAAATATTATAGACACATTCTATGTACAGTATTGATGGCTTATTGTATGCCATGCTGCCATGCTTATTGTATGGCTACCATTGATGATTTCAAGTTCATGACCAACGATGAGTACTTACATAGACTTTATATCTACATCACCTCAAGGCCCGTCATGTACACTCCCGTATAGATTCGTTAATAAAAGAAATTAAAAATAAATTAATATCTTCAATTGTAAAACAAATAGGTAGGCTGTAGTTAAAAAGAGACATTGAAAAGCAATAAAAATGAGTTATCGGTCTAAACAATACACAATTATTATTATATTAAAAGGTACAGAATGTTTTCTTTAGTTATCATACTTGCATAGAATATCAGAACCGAGACGCCAATCACGTATGTGGATGGATTAAGTAAGTACCTAAGTATCTATCTATATCTAATAAGTATTAAATTCTCGTGTCACAGTGTTTATTGTCAAACTCCTTCGCGGCTTGACCGATTCTTATAAAAATTTAGGTAGGTTGATACGGCCCCTGCTAGGAAGTACAGTGAAACCACATAAAACAATTAACGTACTTTTATTGCAGGAACCTAGGGTTTATATAAATCAATTAGCTAAGAGTGTGTCGGTAGAATAGGACCACAATACTGATTACGGAAGTGCTCGGTGCACTTAACTGGGGGTCCACAGGCGATGGCGGTCGGCCGGCGGGATCCGCTGGTGTCCTCCAATCAATTTTGTTATAGCTGACGAGTTGCTCCGGGTCGAAGGCCACAGGAGCGACGGCGCAGCTTCTGGTTGCTCAGCAATCGTCTTCACAAATATGGCTTATCTAAGCCCCAAGGTAGTTCTGGAATTGACACAAGCAACGGATCAGATACCGGTTCGGCACCGCTTGCCGTAGGCCCCACATGTAAATCGCCGTACAGGTTTCCTGAATGTCAGACGCGCTGCACAAATACTTACATGAGGGTACACGGCAAGGTTACACATAACACAGGATTATACAAACATGGGAACAGGGAAAACACAGACAGGTAGTTGGCTCATCCCTATATATCGGTCTCCGACCGGCGGCAGAAAATAGCAAAGAAAGAATTAACCAATAATAAAATATAGCTATAGGCCCAACACAAATGTGGGTACATTTCAAAAGATTATTTTTCTACCTATTACGTATCGGAGACGAAGTTCCTAAAGAGTCTGCGTTATGCGTATTTCCCATCTAACAATTAAAACTTTATAACGGTTCACTAAATTAGGGAACCCTAAAATGACGGTCCCTAAATGGCAGTCTAGATAATAAAATGTTAAATAATAGTGCATATTCCAGATAGGTGGAATATGATCCAGCTATTTGAATTTACGTTAAACACAATATAAATTTAGAAAATTAACGGTTTCGCGCTTAAGGCCGCGCCCCAAATGGTACGGCTTCACAATAAAATATGTCGGGTAGATGAATTATCTTAACCCGGATTCTCCTTCTTGATATTCACAATTTAAAATTATAAAACTATGGTTTACTGCTTAAGGCCGTAGGTGGTTAGCCCTTAAGAGAATTTTAGGTAGAAATATTGTTAAAAATTTATCGTTATATTCGATAGGGCAATGTCACTAGGTCCTATCATTCCCTACGAGTTTATAAAATAGGTAATTGCATAGACAACATATATATAGATAGGTAATACATATATAATCATAGCATTTAGGGGTTGAGTAATTTAACCTAGAAATAATTTTACCAATTTATCATTATATTCGATAGGGCAATGTTACTAGATCCTAGCATTCCCTACGAGTTTATAAAATAGGTAATTACATAGACAACATATATAGATAGGCAATACATATACAATTATAACATTTAGTGGTGGAGTTATTTAATCTCACCGTCCTAACTGTTTTCTCGTATATTTTGTGGATATCATCGCCTGATTTTGATATTTACTTCGATAAAATATTAATTACGTAACCACTATCGGAGCCCAGGACACTCACGGAGTCGTAACAAACTATAGGTTACTTCAACTTACTAATAATCTATGAAATAGCTATTTGGTAATATTCTAATTATGGATCGCGCGGTTGGCATTATAGAAGCTATTCTGTTCACAGCACTTACCCCGGATTTCGGGAACGGGAAACTAACTGCACAAGTTGCACCCTTGTTATATCCACTAGACTTGTTCAATACTTCGTTAAATATTATACTAAATGTTATAATTCAATACTTCGTTAACGGTGGTTACAGCAGCCGTGCGTTTGATGAGATTTCTAATATGTGAATTTCGTGTCTCCGATCGATCTACGCGGGTTTATATGACCTCGGGCCCGGTACTGGAGTCGTGTCGAACCCCTACTCCGGGCGTCTAGTGACGCGACAATCTACGCATCGATATCCGCGCGCGCGCCGCCATTGGTCGGTTGCTAGGCCCTTATCTATTCAATCTCGACCGATTCACAGAACAATGAGCGAAGGAATTTCTGCATTGTTCGAACCCGTTTCTTGGCCTTCTGGTATGTTCCATTTAGTGTTGTGAACACACGTAATATTTTTGATGTCGATGTATCCCACATCGTAACAGTAAAGGAAAATAAAAAAAAAATTGTTGGACATTCTTACACAACGTCATCCTAGCCCAAACTAAGCTTGTGCTATGGGGTTTAGACAACTTATAAACATACTTATATATTTTTAAATACATACATAATATACATAGAAAATACCCAAACTCCGAAACAAACATTTGTGGATCACACAAATATTTGATTCGACCCGGGAATCGAACCCGAGACTTCAGAGTCCGACCACGCCACCGAAACAGTTCTGAATCTGAATTGATCATAAACTATTTTTTTTACTTCTAAGTGATAAGGGTGGACCACCCTATAACAAACCAAAGTTTGCGGGGTCAACTAGTCTACATTTAGACAATTCAACAGATACTTATCCTACTAATATTATAAACGCGAAAGTTTGTGAGTATGTAAGTATGTATGTATGTATGGATGGATGGATGTTTGTTACTCTTTCACGTAAAAACTACTGAATGGATTTTAATGAAACTTTACAATAATATAGCTTATATATACACCAGAATAACACATAGGCTACAATTAATAAAGATATTGTGTGAATTGTTCAAAATATGACGCGGCGCGACGGGAACGGGAAAAAATCCAAATTACCACGCAGACGAAGTCGCGGGTGACCACTAGTTCTCTATATAATCTTCTTTAATTATTTTCTTAAGGTCTTAGTAAGTAGTAGGTATCTACGTAGAGTAACACACAAACTCCGAAATAAATAGGTAAGTATTTACAGATCGTACAAATATTTCACACTGACTCAATCGAACCCAGGATTTACACTGTGCCTATAGGGTAGGATTTTAACGCAGTTCATAGCTAAACAGAATACGCCAGTGGCAGTCAAAATGAATCCCCTATTTCCCTAGGTTCCCTAAGCCAGGAATAGCGCAGTACTTCGCTTATTCTGTTAGTATTGTCACATAATAGAGAATGATACTCTACGTACTATTGTCAGGCCTATGTCACTCGCCTAACAACCGCAAAAATTACGTGACGTCAGCGACAACTTGAAGTTGTAAATCAGTAAGGATTGTCTCTTGTTTGTGACACGGCATTGACCATAGAGTTGATATTGAGGCATTAACGTCATAATTATTGGTCAAATTATGCTGGTATATATTTTACTTTACTGAACAACCCTAACGTTCGAATGATGTTCTCTGTAAACAAAAGAATGTGCTTTAATAAACGTCGGAATGCAAGTTCTGTATGTAAGTACTATTCCCTATTATTATTGTGTTATGGTATTGTGTTTGTCACTGACAGGATAGCCATTGCCTGTTATTATTAAAAAAAATTAGAAAGCTAAAGAACCTAAAGCGTTGTACACACCTTTCGGATGTCCGCGCATAGACAAGAAAAGTCTGTCCGATATATGTGAACGGGCTATCGGACTGTTCGATTAGGACCGATTGAATGAATGGGTGAACTAATAGTGTGATCAAGTTCTTCAAGAGTGACCAACCTAAATAATTTGTGGTTGGATATAACTTGGCTGGTGATACCAAAAAAAAGCTGTTATAAATTGTTATACACTGAATACCTATGGAGTTGTCGCATGGACCAAAATCTACAGATGAACGGATAAGGCTCTGACTTTTTTTTTATTTTTTTTTATTCTTAATTGTACAAATTTACAAAACACATAACAAACAATAACAATATGTACAAAGGCGTGCTTAAGCCAGTAATGGCTTTTCTTCCAGCAGACCATAGAGATTTAGACGAGATAGATAACACTGAAGAGAGAAGAGTAAAGTGTAACCGCTGTGGTTAGCTGCAATAGCCCTATTATGGGACTATACATAACACTAAAAAATCGTATGAAAGTTCGCAGAATTTAGTATTAGAAGACAGTAGTGTATGACCATCCATACATTATTCCATTATTATCAATTAATTTACAACAGTGACAAATAAAACTAAGTACAAGCAGTGGCACTATGCATGCAAATGCACCACGTTGAACAAATGCTCAGATTGCTGGCGCATTGTCACGTTAATCTCTCTAATTATACAGTAACCAGCATGTCTGATGCCGGAAAATAATGTATGTATTCTATACTTTCACAAAAGACCTCTACGTACGTGATAAATTTATATGAGCGCCTATTTCGCGCCAAAAATGCTCCTGCAATGCATTATTTTTATAATCTCCGCATGTTTGGTCGTAGAGTACAGTGCGCACTCTCACACATTCTACTAATAGTTCTTCAAGTTCGGCATCTACCATAATGATTTTAATTTTTCAATACTTTTATCTGTCTACAATTCTACATACTTCACTGGACACTGACTGACCGAATATTGTTTTTGTTTGTATGGAGCCTAGCCAATACCAAACAACCAATAAAGAAATAAAATGACATAAAGACTTGTACCTAACTTATAAATTAGAGAATGAATGATTTCTGGGCTTAAAAGACTTGTTTCAATCATTTAAAAAGTTTTCTCGCGATCGCCGTCGGACTTCCATAGAATACAAGTCATTCGGTCTAAAGTTGTCCGACAGGTGTGAACGTAACAATGGAATTCTATACACTGGATCGAAATTTCTATAGTCTTTGATACTATAGTCTATGGCATGTCCGAAAGATGTGAACAGCGCTTAATACAATGTAAAGGTGGGTATACATTTACGAAACTCAATTAATTACCATGTTCACTTTAATAGTAGTAACAATGTATATTATTGCTGTATTGTGGCTATTAAAGGATTTTATTATCAAAGACTGCTTGTAGCAACGTTATTTTGTTAAAAAAACAGCTAGTGCTAATTATTGAAATGAGTAAATTATTCAACGCAGGAGAAGACTCGGGCGTCATCTAGTTAATAGTAATAATACCTACGTGAAGGTTGTTTATGAATGCAACGTCTACTGCATATTTATTTTCGAATTTATTGACGCCCACATCTTTATAGAAATTGCAAAATTATTGTAGGTATTTCAATTGCAACATGATGTAGTTGCAAAATTTCTTAATACGCTTCTAAATGATCTTGAACAGTTGAAGTCGCGGGCTAAAACTAGTTGTAAATAAAATAACCACACCGAAGACTGTTATATACAATAAAGCATGAAACTTTAGAATCTCTTTGTATATTTATGTTCCTGCTTACAATGTAACGCGAAAGCAATAAGAAAATGATATTATTATTTTTATAGTGTAACTCTGGTCGTAGAAAACACGATCATATTCTACTATAATAAACGATGCAATAGGATATTCTCCTCGGGACATCAGTGTGTTGAGCGACAGATAAAAGAATTCTAAACAATAACGGCTACCCCATCCTATACTAAGAAAAAGGCTATGTCCCTTGCGACTATTATTTACGTAGAATCGACTGCCTTGGTGGCGCAGTGGTATGAGTGGTCCCAGGTTCGATTCGGGTCGCATCAAATTTTTTGTGTGATCCACAAATGTTTGTTTCTAAGTTTGGGTCTCTTCTAGGTATGTATTATATGTATGTATTTAGAAATATATAAGTATATTTGTCAGTCGTTTAGATCCCAAAACACAAGCTTATACATGTGTTAGCTTAATTTGGGCTAGATGACAATGTGTGAGAATGTGAATTAATAAATAAATAAATAAAATAAATATTTTTGGACAGAATCAACACTATATCTATTGAGATATAGTGTTCATTCTGTAGAATAACTTCCTTTCGACACAGCGTCTGTTTACCATACATAGAAGAACCTAATTGCACAGAACAGGGTAATAGTATGTAAGTCATCATCATCTACCTGCCCTTATCCCAATTATTTGGGGTCGGCGCAACAAGTCTTTCTCCTCCACACATCCCTGTCAGACGTCATCTCTTCAGTCACTCCTCTCCTTGTCATGTCCTCTTTCACACATTCCATCGATCTTTTCTTTGGCCTAACTCTACTTCTTAAACCCTCTACAGTCATACTTTGCACCTTTATTACGACATTGCTTTCCTCTCTTCTCATAACATGTCCATACCATGACAGCCGATTATGAATTGCAGGCCGTTGTCCACTCACCAATGTGTGAGATTCTTAGTATCTGAGTAGCCCCCTAAGCCTATAATGTCCCGGTGCATCATAACCAGCACTGCAGGGCTATAGGGAATAGTATGTAAGTACTTACACACTAATAGGGTGTAATTATTTGACAGGTATGACGATTGTAATTCTTATGAGCGAAATAAATTATTTGAACGTGAAAATGGAGGAGATTTTTCCAATATACAATTTTACAACTCAGAGACAGTTAATAGGTTCGCGCCCTTTTACGTGGGAGACGAATAGACTGCCAAAATGTGGGTGTAATCCATAAAATCATGATGACATGAATGATAGGATTTTCTTGGTGCAAAACTATGTGTCTCAGGGTAACTGTCTCTGTACTACGTATATATAGAGCGCTGATACCCAGTCTGAACCACTAACAATCACTCTGCACGTCTGAACAGTCAAACAGTCGTGGATAACGTAAAGTCACTACTGCTTCCTAGTTTAAGTAATGTATGGCTTAAAATGGATCTAATTATTGTTGTTTTTTTTTATTTATTACCAGCACACATCCCATGGCAGAG
This sequence comes from Nudaria mundana, assembly GCA_963556515.1. Classification (NCBI taxonomy): domain Eukaryota; kingdom Metazoa; phylum Arthropoda; class Insecta; order Lepidoptera; family Erebidae; genus Nudaria; species Nudaria mundana. The sequence continues at coordinate 12,211,482 of OY748290.1, forward strand.
CCTATTTTATACAGTATTATTATCTTATCTAATTTTAATAAATAGGCGATGGCCCTCACAGTCTGACTGACTCGCACTTGGCTGGTTTTGTAAGTTATATAATTCACATATACAAAAAATATAAGTTCGTAAATCTCCTAAATAGGTAGTCGCTAAATGTCAACACCGTATTGATGAAAATGTCAATACCTTTAAGGATTTCTTGTCTACATAGGTACCTATTTCATCGTGTCATCCTAATGTCAAACCACTTTTAAATGCTATGGTTAATGGAGAATACTATGAGTAATAAAGTATTTTATAAATGTCACAGTTCGTCCAGGCTCGTCTTTGTTTCGAGCTAAACGGGTCAAATGGGACCCGTTGTTAAATTTTTACGTAATTAAAAAATATTTTAATGAATGTTTACAATAACATAGTTGTATCGTTACTTAATCTTGTCCCGGTAATGTGTATCTACGAATTGGGAACGCAAGAGCGTGTCACGGGCACTGCTGATACGAGTACTTAGTATTAGTAGATACTGGTGTACAGTAGTTCACACAGTGAACGGAATAAAACATAGAAGCATAACTTCAAATAAAATCTCTAAAATAAACGGTCTCTCGATATATTTTGTTTATTATGAACAACGACTACTATTTCGAATTTGGTTGATTTAATTGTCAATCGCCAATCAGAGACGTACATTACGTCTCTGATTGGCTAGCAACGCATATCAATTGTCGCATAATAGGCGAAATGACAGTCCGGCTACAAGAACCGAAATACACACCTTCTTCGCGGCAAGATTTGCCCCGAGTTGATGATGATGATGATAAAATTAGCATGGCAACTTTTGTTAACACTCTGATCAAAGTAATCTTCTCTTTTCAAAAAGAAATCGAAAACAAACATACTTTTGACCTAAGCAAGTTGTGATATAAATATAAATTAATTTAAACAAATGAATTTTAAGAGGCGACAAATATTAACACTTTTCAATGGACAACTCGGATATTTGTTTTAATAAATCAAACATGTCGTACATGTTGCAAGGTGTATTAACTAGACAAACAATCTGGTAGTCATAATCATTGTTGATGCTATCTTCGTGTACACGAGCTAATTAATAAGTCAACACAGCCAGCTTGACAAATAACATTTTCACGAGCTGTGTTGCTCTGGGGTGCAAGTGTAAAATACGCTGGGCGGACGCGCGCTGTTTCATGGCATCATGCCCCATTCGACTCCGACAACGCGACGCGGCATATCGCATCCGCTGATCCCGTCTGAAAACTTTCACTCGCGAAAATTTCACTCTAAACACAAAACTTACAAACAACACTCGTGACGTATTACAAAAAAAAAAACATTACAAATACAAGAAAACTTCAGTTTTATATTTCAAATTAAATTCTGCACATTAAAAAATAGTTAATTGTGTTGTATGTATTGTTTAAGTGAATCAAGTAAAAAAAAACAATAAAAATAAACATGTTTGGTAAAATAAAGTGATGTGATAATAGTACATAATACTAAGTATATTATATATATTGTAAATTGTTTATGCAGATAAATACGGCACTTAAAGTTGAACGATACTAAAAATACTTAGTGGAGTTGGCAGAAGTAATTTCTATGTGAAGGCTAAAAAATAAGAAGTGCGCAATGTCAACTTTGGTTACTGGAACGATTGTGCTAATCGTCCTGCAAACAAGTTGTAAATCGGCGGCAAGGTGTTCACTCCTTTGTGCTATGTATGTTAGCACAGTAAACTAAGAAGGTTTTATTGTTAGAAGAAAGACAACCAAAAGAAGACTGGCGTTATCAAATACCATCGCTTTGCTCAATTTGGCGACATTGTCACTTTCTGATATGGATTCCAGGTGAGTTAAAAAAAATATTTATCTAACTAATATAAATCGTAACGACTAAAGATTTTAGGCTGAATTTGGACCAGTGGCAAACCTCTTTCAGGACTACTCCGGATATAGTTTTATCGAAATTGAGATTCATGCGAACTGACGCTAGTCCACATTCAGCCTAAGGATCTTTCGTTTTTGCAATTAATATTGTACAACAAAAAGTTTACATAGGTAGGTACTCATTGCGTTACACAAATTTCTTTTTTTTTTTTTTTTTTTATATTTAGATCGACAAATTGACGCCACCTGCCTGATGGTAAGCTGAGGCGACGTCTGGCAATTGAGGGCGACTCTCACAGTACACAGGAATACTATAGAGAGTGGCCCTCAACTTGACGACCCAGTAATGTGCGTCTTCACGCTTCGCTTAAAGAGCCCAGGGTTATATGTTGGAGGAAACACGTGCGCAGGCAGGGCGTTCCAAGCCACCATCGTTCGGCAGAGAAACGATCGTTTAAAACGCTCGGTTCTCGCGAAGACGGTTTCCACGGCATGAGGGTGACATCTCTGCCCGGCACGCGTTGTTCGGGATCGGAAGGGAGAGGGTGGGATCAGGTTGAAGAGCTCTTCAGAACACTCACCGTGGTAAATACGGTAGAACGCGGCCAAGGAAGCAATTGTTCGGCGCTGGGCTAGCGGCTCAAGGCTTCCCGTTACCTCCGGACAGTCTATAATGCGAACAGCGCGTCGCTGCATAGCGTCGAGTGCGTCCAGCAAATACTTCGCGGAGCCGTCCCAGAGGTGAGAGCAGTATTCAACGCAGGGTCTAATCTGCGTTTTGTACAGCAGACACCTCTGGTGCGGTGTAAAGAATCGCTTTACCTTGTTCAGTATTCCTAGTTTCCGCGAAGCTAGCCCAATACATCTCTCAATGTATTTTGTGTTATTGAGCTCTCGACGAACGTCTATGCCAAGGATGTCTAGATTGTCCTTCATTGGTAATATTGCATTCTGAAGAGTGGGTAGGGGAAGGAAAGGGGATTTTTTCGCTGTAAATGCACACGCCTGTGTTTTGTGGGCATTGAACTCGACCAAGTTCTCGGCACCCCATTGGGAGATACTGTCGAGGTTTCGGTCGAGATCACCCACGAGATGTCGTCTCTCCTCCTCTATCACAGATCGCCGCGCCGTCGGACGAACCGAGTAACTCCCGTGCAGTGTACTGTCATCTGCATAGCAATGAATGTTCCCGAGGGAAAGCATATCATTGATATGCAGAAGAAAGAGAGTTGGTGACAGTACGGACCCCTGCGGTACCCCGGCATTCACTTGCAAGAAGCGAGAAGCCTGGCCACCGCAGAGGACCCGCACTCGGCGCTCGTTTAAAAAACTGGCAATCCAGCTGCACAGTTGAGGAGGTAGACCATATCTTCTTTAAGATCAGACATGGGTGTCTGAATAAATAATAAGACAAGATTTATTGCCGTTATTTGTTCGGGAAACGTAAGTATATACAAGATTACATCTAAAAGCCAATGGTTTTATACTAATCTCGGCCCTAAACCGTATTACCATCCACATTTGAAATAATAACAATAAATATATAAGTGTACTCCAAATATAAATAATGCTGACCTACTTACTTTTCTCGTTCGTGATGCCTTCGATAGTACACGGGCCGTAGAACATTGAAAAATATTGATTAACAGCAAGCTCATTTTTCGTAAGTAGCTTTATTTTACCGAGTCTCCCACATATATCTCAAAAAGAAATCTCAAATCAGGTAGCTAACAGAGTTATCCAGTTAAAATATTTGGAACAAAATTGTAAGGTTGCATTAATTTGTATAGAGCTGCAAAGTGGTGCAGGTATTAAGTACATCATTATAAATCAAATATCAAAAGTTCCCAACGATCCGACTTGTGCTAAAAAAGTTATTCAAGGTTGAAAAGTTAAAAAGTTGAAAATTTTCGGCTTTTTGGATTTTTCTCGTAAACAGTGAATAATATCAAAAATTGCAAAATTGTAGATAATAAAATAACCTACAAATAAGTCCTCACAACTTTTTTCCTAGGAATTACCATTTCTGAGAGATTGCGGTTATTAACGTCATACAAGCTATAGTCTACACGCAATGCTGGTCCGCTCCCATTAACTCTGTCGTGATGTTATATAGCCTATGTTACTCGCTAAAAATGTAGCTTTAAATTACCGAAAGAAATTTTAAAATCGGTGCAGAGTTTCTGAGGTGTCTCGTTGGATGAAATCCATTATGATTTCGAGGAAAAAAGACCAAAGACACGTTTCTTGTCCAGAGCTGTTTCATATCAGTTTAGTAGCGAGTCTAAGAAAGAAACTCGCGTCTTCTAACGCAAAACCCCTAGTCATCGTCATCAGGCTACGGACCTTTGATATACTTACCTACTAAAATCTCAAAAGCTATAAATTGTTTTCATTTCATGTTTATGATTTGTTTATTTTTATTTTTAGTAAGTTTGGCACAAGGTAATAACTTCACAGTAACGGATGTCATATTTACGTCTTGAGCTATAGATAGATGTAAAATACTGTGACATTGATGGAGCGCTACTGCCAGAGAAACTATTTTTTCGCACAAATATTCAGTTCCGCCCGCGTGATACAGGTTCTCCGTTCCCATACCCTGGATGAAAGTATCCTATCAAATAAGACAGTTTATTTAATATTGTGTACACAAACATTACAAATACTTAACTAGAAAAACAAACCATGTAATAGAAGAACTCACATCCATTTGACGGATTATCATTAAATATGTTTACTAGTGCGTCGTCTATCTGTAAGCAAGGTGCATTGCGTGCAGGTGATGATGGCTTGGGTCTCATCTTAATAAAGCTCCTTATCATTCCAGTTGTGTAGATAATACTGTTTACATTATGGTACAGATAGAGCGTGATGAAGCAAGCAATAAACACAAATTTTTCCTTGCACTATCAATATTATTAAGAGCCGCCTACCTTAAAAAGTGAGACACATTATGAGGTCATGCTCTTGTTCTTCACAGTTGGTGCATTTTTCATTACAAAGTAGTCAGCAGATTTCAGTACAATTACTGGGCGTTCATTGATCGGTGGGCATTAAATAGATTATAGACACTGTGTTAACTCGATAAATCGCAAACGTAATACAATAGTGGTAATACAATATTCAAGCCTAGATCCTCGAGGGTGTGGGCAAAGGTAGACCCAAATGTTGCCATAAGTTTTGTTGGACCCTTGAATAGGGGGCAAGCATTTTGTCGTAACCCGGCACCATACTCGTATACCAAAGAAAATCAATAAACATTCTATAATCCGAACCTAAATTTCAACAGCCGGGACTTATGTTAATCTACACCGTGAAAGTACCATCGTTTATAAGTCGTATATAGTACAAAAATTTTTTTTTTTAAGCTATGGTACTTTTACGGTGTATAATCTCTACATTCTTGGCCAGAAATCACAATGAATGCATAATTATAAGGTACGAGTACCTTATAGTTTTTAATCTAAACCTAGATCGCAATCGTCGCAGCGCTTCGTAGACCACGTTAAAATTCGATTTCAGTATTGTCGTTTAGTCTAGTCAGAGGGTCATTGGACAACTCATAATTATGCTATGAAGAATACGTGCAATAAGGAGTTGATAGATTAAGGTTTAAACTCGATTTGATTGCTATTATATTAAAACCAAAAAGGAAAAAAGAAGGAGAGTGACTACAGTACCCATCTGAATTATAATTAAGTTTTTATTAGAGGTCAAAGTAACCTTACTTGCAAGTAATGCACCTGCCGATTAACGGATGAGATTCTGGAATAGGAAAGTAGACACGAAAACAAGACAAAAAAACAAACGCGATTGTATGAAATTAAGACCCTACGCAATTCTGAAATAGAATGAAAAGGTTTTTGGTAGGTGAGCATTGAACTTGCGATTACTGAAATGTGTTATTTGGGTTTTTTTGTCGATGTTCACCTAATTTGTAGCCAGGCTTCCTCGTATTACGTGATAATGGCTGTGTCCAAATTACACAACCTATTTGAATTTACTCGACAGATAGTAGAGAAGTCGTTTTTTAAAATGGAATACAATTTAGTTCTACTTTTATCTAGATGTATCTAGTAGGTACAGTAGCGTAGTAAACCCTTTGATCTCAGGAAATCTTTTCTCAACACAATCTTTGTCTGAAACAGGAGTACTAGTACCTACATACAATGAATTGTTCCTATAAGATTGAAATCTGTACATTGGATTGTTTCTTATTTACTGTCACACTTCTTATTGAATTTTTTGACATGAATGCAACTGGTAATCTGTGTTTATAATTTACTTACCTTATTATGTTATGAAACCTTATTTTATGGTTTTGTTTGGAGCAGATTTGAGAATGTACTTTTATTTTTGAGAGTCTCTTTACTAACAAATAATTCCGTTTATAGAATTTCACCGACCACAAAAGACATTACTGTGATACATAACTGAAGACAATTATGTTAGTTATACACGTTTTAAAGCCATTTCAAAGTATAATGCGTAAAGTTTTGTACTTTCATGTGAAGTAAAGTTATTGTTTTATGTCGTTTATTGTGCAATATTTTCAAATTTTTGTAACAAGTTTTGATACACTTTAAGTAACCCTGGACTACGACTGATACCACCACGTAAATGATATTTGAAGAAGTGTGAATATCGAAGCGCTTTCGTGATAAATTCTGAAATAACCCGAAAGGGTTCGAAACGCATTGCATTCAAAATTCGTAGAATAGTAAAAAGGTTCCATATCTCTCCCCACTAGATTGAATTGGATGATAAATAGGTAAGAGTTGAAGCTCAAAACACTGTAGAATGTGTTTTGACTGGTTTTTCAGAATGAGAGAAATTATTTAAAACTTTCAGTCAGAACATAAAAATTACCCCAATATATTAAATTTAATCACAAATATACGCATTACAGCTCCTTATAGAAAAACTGCTCGGATTTTTGGTTTGAGGAAAATGCTTTTGGATTTCAATGTAACGAAAATCTTATTACTTAAGATTAACAATGTAATACATATTTATTAATTTGGAAGAAGCCTAGATTCCCTGAAGTATAGGTAGGCACAGAGGCTCATCTACATAATAGACCTTAGAGTTCTTTACTTAATTAAATATTTTTTGGACATTTTTACGCAACGTCATCTAGCCTTAATTAAGCTAATATAAGCTTGTGCTATGGGATCTAGACGACTGATAAACATACAAATATATTTCCAAATACATACATAAACACGATATTTTGTAATGTAAATATTTATAGTATACTATAATTATGTATATTGTAATTGTTATTGTAAATAAAGACATACATATTATACATAGATAACACCCAAACTCCGAAACAAACATTTGTAGATTATACAAATATTTGATTCGACCCGGAATGGAATCTGGGACCTCAGGGATGGCAGTCGCCTTTCTTTTACGTTAAAGCCATATTTATGCTTGCCCAAAAAAGTACTAAAATGGTTTTTAACTCGAAGTAAGTAAATGTTAGTGAGGTCGGAAAGTATCTAATATTAGTGTTACATTACCAGTAGGAGGGTTGGAGGCACAATTATGGAAGGTCTACTAAAAGTACAATTACAATGGTAACAGTGTGACGCACTTTATGGTGGTAACAAAGGTTTTATCATTATTGGGCATCAGCCTTGCGTGAAGTTCATGAGGTGGGCCGTAATCATTTTATGTTTATTGTCCAGTATGTAGGTAGGTGCTCATGACAAGTCTACGATAAATTATGAACAAATAAACCCAATATTAGTAAGATGGTTAAAGTTGAAGGCATATCCATCATTCGTTACAGATAACAATGATACGAGAGCTTCTTCATTTATTGTTGTAGATATATAATTCAGTGTGGAAGAGTTCTTTGACGCTTGTTTGTAGAAAAAAAATTAAGTTGATGAATTTGTTTGGGTAATGAAACGCCAATCTAAGGAATCACTGATTCCAATTTTAAAAAAAAATTGTCGTGTATTTATTGAAATTAAATGATTTATTTATTTGTGTAGTTATTTGTATAGTCAATTTATAGAGGAAGGCTACATCACGCTACGCGGCGACGGAATGAGCAGCAATGAAAAACGCGCGGGTACAGCATTATAATTCAGTTTATAAAAATATGTACATACATTTTTTCATAAATAAAAGAAATTCCAAAAAACTAACGTGTAAATGAAAATGTAACATGATTAATAAATAGGCATATAGTATATTTTTATCGTAACTCTTACCGTTATGCCCATATCTCGTGCAATTTTCTTTATGCTTTGTTCTTACTCCCAGAGAACAATAATTTTAGCTTTCAAAAATGTTGTTAATCGAACCATACTTTCAATTTACTCAAAAAACTGATCAAAAACTTAATAAATTGAATAATATTACGAGGAGGATTAACACCAATGCAAATTATCACGAATTATAAAGTTACCTTCAATCACAGTTTAGTAAATAAGGCAAAGAAGTATTTTAATTGCAACCTTAGCGCGCTGTCACAGATATTATAATACTATAGCCGCAGCTCATACAGCAGATATGTTTTTGAAGTAAAACATGACGGTAGTGCAACAAGCTGTATCAAGCGTAATCTATTGAACTAAACGAGAAATCTACACTAATTTCAACCTTATCTTTTAGTCTATTGAGCAGTTATTATTATCACATAGGGTGGAAGTTGAAATTTAAACCTTAAGGTCTAGAAAATTACACCGTAATCAACTTTGTTCGATAAAACGAGTAATGCTATTCATATTTTCGCCATTATTGTCAAGTAAACAGATAGCCTAGTGGTATAAGGGACGACTTAGGTGATCGGCTGGCGCTGGAGATGCGAGTTCGTATCCTCAAACAGCACATAAATTAATGTGGTATTTTTTTGTGAGTAAATTGTATCTTGGTATACAATTGAGCCGAAAGACGAAAAATATCAGAAAACTACAAATTAATATGAACAAGCAAAAAAAAGGCAGATGAAGCTGGTCGCTCGTTCGCAGCTCAGCGAACGATCGCATCACGTGACGTCATTCGTGAGTCATGTGACGCGGTGATATTCAGTATATTAAGTAAACATTTTATACTTCACTTAGGGTATAGTATTTTGTCAATAAATTTAGGTCAGGTAAAATTTAAAAATAAGTAACCCCAATTTAACTCAGATAGAAAAACTGTATACTCAACCAGGAATGGAAAGAGGAAAGAAAAAAACCTAGAAATGTAATTCGAGAAATAAATTAATGTTTATGCAATAAGCCTATCTTTTCTTACAAACCTCATACCTACTATAAAATTAGATTCCTTAAATATTAATTAACAAAAAGTGCTTAATAAAAAAAAAAAAAAATTAAATGACTAAAAAAAGAACTTGTGTCCGAGGATTTGAACCTCGGTTGCCGTGTCCACAAAGCAGCGGTCATAACCACTAGACCAACATGCCATATACACAATGTTTCAAAAAACTTTAATGCTTTCATGTCATTATCAAGGGGGGTTCTTTTTCTCTAAACCTGACTGTACGTGTGTATGTCACTGAACTCCTCCTAAACGGCTGAATCGATGTCAATGAAATTTTTTGTGTGTGTTCAAGGGGATTCGAGAATGGTTTAGATTCACAATTTGGTTCCTTTTTGTTTTTTTTTCGCAGGACAACGTCTGTCGGGTCCGCTAGTATATATATAGATATGACTTATTTTTATCAAGTTCTGAAAAAAAATAGCATGGAAGGTCACGACTAAAGCCGATCGACTTATTCAACCAATGATATCGCAGAAAATGTCGGTCACGTGACCCAATTAACACATTTTTGAAAATGTCTGCGATATCATTGACTATCGCTTAAAGTCGACGATGTATGTACTAGCCTTGCAGCGGTGGTATGGTCAAGGTTAAAAACAACAACTTCATCGCCAGATCCTTGAACGCCACTTGGTAGACTTCTTCCAAGTTTTCCTTCAACTGTTAATCAGCTACAATACTTTTAGTTTACGAAGTTCTAAAGCTGAAATGCCACCAAGTCTGATTCAAAGATATTAAGTACCTAAGTAATTTGCATTATTATGAGCTTTTTTTTTTTTTTTTTATTTTATTTTATTTTTTTTTTTTTTAATTCCGCGGCCCAAGGCCGCGGCCGCTCTAACGTCCGTTGCCGGGCGTCCCTGGTTACTAGCAGAGGGTATGTCCAGTGGCGCCCGGCGGACTTTGACCACCCCTGTGGTCTCTGCGGGTGTTTGGTCGGGACGAGAATCCCGCGTCATTGGGGTCGGGTTTTATCCCGCGTCAGTGAGTGAATCTGGTTGCGTGCTATGGGGCAAAGGCCCCGCAGCACGCAACCCTTCTAGCCTGCTTCTGTAAGGACGGTGGGTGGCGATCCCGCCGTCCTCAGGCCCCGATCATGGAGGACGATAGTCTTGGGCGTAGTCGCGTAGTCTGGGGCGGCCTGGCCGCCGACTACGGAACTCGGCGGGGAGGGTACGCTCCCTCTCCCTCCCGGCCGCCTCCTTCGCGAGCATGACTTGCTCGCAGAAGGACACGGCCGCGTTCCACCTACTCCCGCTGGATACCATGGCTTGAAGCATGGTCCCCAGCGAGAGGGTATCCACGCCCAGACCCACTACGAGGTCCCGGCGCTGACTCGCCCACGCTGAGCACTCCACCAACGTGTGGAGTGCGGTGTCGTCGTCGGAAACCTCGCAGTGTTGACACCGGGGTGTGACCTCACGATGCATGCGAAACAGATAGCTACCGAAGCATCCATGCCCGGCAACCATCTGCGTCGCACGGTACGTGAGGTCACCATGCTGCCTCTGCAGCCAATCGTCCATGATCGGTCTCACCGCCGCGATGAAGATGGCACCCCCCTTGGGTTGCTCAAGTCGCACCCTCCATGACTCCATGAGATCCTGGCGGAGTTGGGACCGCTGGTCCTCGATTTCTCGAGACGCAGGCCTGTGGTCCCGCTCCAGCGCCTCCTTGCGCCATTGGAACAATGACGCAAGGGCTCTCGCTTCCAGGTCCCATGGAGGGGTCCCGGCTAGGAGACATGCAGCCTCTCCGGAGATCGTGCGGTACCCCCGTACGGTTCTGACGGCCAAGGTTCTAAGTGGTCTGTTTAACAGAGTCACGTTCCCCTTGACCGCCAACCTATCCGCCCATACGGGAGCCCCGTATAGGGCCATACTCCGCACGATCCCCAGGTACAGTCTCCTGCAGGAGGCGTTGGGTCCCTTTAGGTTGGGCATCAGTCGCGAAAGCGCGACCGATGCCTGCGTCACCTTGGGGACCAGACTTCGGAAATGTGGTCCGAAGTTCCATCGGCTATCAAGTACGATCCCTAGGTACTTCATCGAGGGCTTGATGCCGATGCTAACGCCTCCCACATTTATGCTGGAACCTTCTGGTGGACCGTTCCGAGGTCTGTGAAAACACAGAACCTCGGACTTGTGCAAGGCCACCTCCAGTCCCAGCTGCCGTATCCGACCCACGACTCGAGCAACACCCGTCGTGACCTTGAGTGCTGCCTCCTGGTACGTTGCACCCCGCGCCGTGACGAGGGTATCGTCGGCGTAGCACGTTACGCCGACACCCCTAGGCAGCGCACCCCGCAGCACCCAGTCGTAGCCGATGTTCCACAGAAGCGGCCCCAGGACCGACCCCTGCGGAACACCGCACGACACATCTCGCCGAGCTGGCCCGAGCCAGCTGGGGAAAGCTATGGCCCTCTCCGAGAGATAGGCCCCGACAATACGACGGAGGTAGAGAGGCGTTTCGTGATACACGAGCGCCTCCCTAACGCAGCTCCATGGCAAGGTGTTGAACGCGTTGGCGATGTCAAGAGACACCGCCACCACCACCTTGCCCTGCGAGACTGCTTCCTCCGTCAGGGTCTTCACGCGCATGATCGCGCTCACGGTGGAGCGTCCCCGACGGAAACCGAACTGGTTATCCGCCAGGTCTGGCCCCACACTCGTGAGATGCTCGACGAGGCGTTCCGCGATAATTCGCTCAAAGAGCTTACACACCTCGTCGAGCAACACGATCGGCCGGAATCCGGACGGTGAGTCCACCGGCCGCCCCGCCTTACGGATCAGGACCAGTTTCCCCGTCCTCCACACCTTTTGAAACTGGCCCCTTTCGAGGCATGCGCTAAAGAGCCCCATCAGTCGAGGCCCGAGTTCTTCGAGGGCCAGGACCCATGCACGGCCAGGAATGCCGTCGGGTCCGGGGGCAGTGATTTTCCGGCGTTTAAGCCGGAGTACTGCCGCACCTAGCTCCCCCACCCCGACTTCGGGTACGTCGTCTTCGGTGGTGCTATCCGCGTCGGGCAGAGACGGAGCCATGCGCGGAGGGACGTGCTCCTCCGCGCTCGTCGGAAACAGGGAGCCCATGACCCGCTCCAGCTGCTGCGGCTGGAGACTCTGGGTCAGTGGGGGCGCCCTAGGTCGGAGTTTCTCCCTGACCTGTAGGTACGGGCGCCCCCATGGGTTTTGCTGCAGGGTCTCCAGGAGCTCCTCGCGGGCCGCCGTCTTGGCCCGCTTTATCGTCTCCTGGAGATTACCTTTAGCCTCCCTGTATGCCTGAAAAAGCTCCGCCTCTCGGGCTGCCGCGTCGTCTGGGCGGCGACGCCTCCGGCGAAACCTGGTGTACCGGCGGCGGGCGGAGATGCATGCTGCGCGCAGCTCTGCAATCTCCGGCGACCACCAGTACACCTGCTTCCTGGCCGGTCTGGGTGTAACCCTAGGCATCGCCGCATCACAGATTTGCGACATGGCTCTCCTGAACCACTCCGCCTCGGCATCCACATCGGCAGGCCGGTCCGGCGCTGGAATCCAGGCCTGCACGATGGATGCATTATTATGAGCTTATTGTTAATGAAATATTTACTTAATAATGGTCATTCTTTTCAGTCTATACACGTCATAGTTACTTATGCCTATTTCCCACTGGGGTGCGTTTTACTTGCTACGATCTTGGCACACTTTTCATACTTTTTTAACAGGTAACATTTAACCTGTTATTTTTTAGATATGTATATTTTGCCATTTAATGGACGAAGTTTTGGCAAACATTAAAGTTTCCGGATAGTGGCAACAGGCTCACCCACCCCATATTACGTAGAGGCCTAATAATTACGCCTGTCAAAACAGCAGTACATAATTATATACATGCATAATATCTGTCATCATCTACGGAGCCCTTTCCCGGCTCAGAGTAGGCTTTCCAGTCTAACTAAAAAAATTAAAAACAACCCATTGGAGATATCGAAGTTCCGTTGTTAGACGGGTCGATTTTGATTTAAGACTCCACATACTTATCCATAACGACTGCCATAGATGTTCGTATAACAACCGAGACCGACGGTTTAACGTGCTCTCCGAGGCACGGAGTTGTCTCAATGTCTTTTTAATTCCGCGGCCAATGGCCGCTGCCGCTCTTACGTCTCTGGTGCAGACGCAGAAGGTATTTCCAGTGGCGCGTCCCGCGTCGTTGGGGTAGGGTTTTACCCCGCGTCGGTGAGTGAATCAGGCCTGCTTCTGTAAGGATGACGCGTGGCTATCCCGCCGTCCTCAGGCCCCAATCATGGAGGTCGATGATCTTGGGCGTAGATGAGTCTGCGGCACCCTCGCCGCTGACTTCGGAACTCGGCGAGGAGGGTACGCTCCCTCTCCCTCTCGGCCGCCTCCTTCGCAAGCATGACCTGCTCGCAGAAGGACACGACCGCGTTCCACCTACTCCCGCTGGAGACCATGGCTTGAAGCATGGTTTCCAGCGAGAGGGTATCCACGCCCAGACCCACTACAAGGTCCCGGCGCTGACTCGCCCACGCTGAGCACTCCACCAACGTGTGGAGTGCGGTGTCGTCGTCGGAAACCTCGCAGTGTTGACACCGGGGTGTAACCTCACGATGGATGCGAAACAGATAGCTAAGCTACCGAAGCATCCATGCCCGGTAACGATCTGCGTCGCACGATACGTGAGGTCACCATGCCGCCTCTGCAGCCACTCGTCCATGATCGGTCTCACCGCCCGCCGCGATGACGGTAGTTCTCCACTTTGGTTGCTCAAGTCGCACCCTCCATGTCTCCATGAGATCCTGGCGGAGTTGGGACCACCCATCCTAAGACTGAGCTGGCTAGATTTTGCTTAACCTTTTTTTCAATGTGGTAACTCAGTTATTGCTAAGGCACGAGTACCTCCATAATGTATTTTATTTATATTTATATTTTTATTTTTTATTTATTTTATTATGTAATCAACTGCTGTTTTGACAGTATGCAACCAAATGTATATCTTCAAATTGAACTCTTGATCAAAGAGCCATCCAATTTAATGAACAGGAACTTTCTATAAAATAACTGGTTCATTATATAGCATCTGCAATGAATAGGTTTACCAAGTTCATAAGAAGTCGCTCATCAACGAGCTTTTATGTTTACTCACTCTACTGGCAGAGCATTTGAAAGTTATGGGCACCGCAAGTAATGATGTTGCTGGCTACCCGTATCTATATCTGTATAATTATCATTATAATGTATATTATAGTTTATTAGGGCTCTGCAGTTCAAGTCTCGGAACTCTTATAAGTAGTTTCGTCATGTCCGTCCGTCTGTCCTTGGCTTTCTTTCCAAACGGTTAGTGCTATACAAATTAAACTCTTTTTTTGGGTACTTCCCCTATACCTAATTATTTTTCTCGCGTCTACCCCTTCGTATTAGTATCATTAGATATTTTAAAAACATAAAGAAGTTGCTAATAGAGTTTTTGATTTATGTACCCGTTTCCAAAATAACGAACAAACTTTAACTTTAGGGTAGACTGTCCGTACCTCCGACATTCTTGCGAGAGGCATATTTCTGTTCCGATGCCGAAGAGGCTATATTGAATTAAATTAGATATAAGAATATTAACATGACTGTTTTTAATTCGGAATCTATTAATTTATACTATTAATTTGACTAATTTGGACTATGTATGTAATGTTAGAAAATTTAAATTTTATATTGACTGTTTTACTTGACTATGTACCTACTTATAGACTAATTACTGACTGTTAAAATGTAATACCTAAATGTACCAAATCAAAATTTGAAATTATATGTATAATGACCATTTTGACTATTTGTATGTATATTGATTTAATGATAATGTTATTTAATTTTTGTTCAATGTTCAATTTATGGGTTGGAAACCTGAAATAAATGAATTTTATTTTATTTTTATATTTTTTTTTATGTAAAGCGCATTTTTTGTAAAAATATGGCGGTCACCTCCCCCCTTGCTAAGCAGCTGGCTCGAATTATCTGAAAAAAAAATCTTGATAGTAGTGTATCAATAGTGTAGTGTGACCATGTAATGAACTTAGAAGAAAAACTATATCGAATTAAATAGCTTTTTTTGGTTAAGTACTTATAGTGGTTATTATAAGGTACTACGGAACCCTATTCTATGCGTGGATGCACTTAGCCAGTTTTTTTAAGTAAGCCTTCCTCAGTCCTCCTCTAAATGAACTGTTACTAAGTGTGCAAAATTTCATACTCCGTCGTCGGTGTTACCATTTATCGCTGCAACTATTTGCATGAGTAAATTGTAAATAGAAACATTGTTATTTTTCTTGATTGATTGGGTTTGATAAGGAATTGTTCCTCTATTAATATAACAATAATTGTTAAGTCCTGTGTGTATAAGTACTAGGGATCTTATCTACTGGAATTAAAAGCGTTCGGTTTCCCCGATACTGTTTGTATTTAACAATTATTACATATAACTAGCAACCCGTAGCGCAAACTGCGCAAGTAATAATTTTTTTTTTTACTTTTTGTCAAATTTTTAATCTTATCGCACCACTTGAGACCACGACCTTTCCAACGGTGTGCCACACTTGACTGTGCGACTCTTAGTTTAGGAGGAGAAGCGGCTTCACTGGCGTATTATATTATATAGATACACTTTTATAATTCTTCTATCGGAGCTGAGGTGCCCGCCACGGCCCTCGCTCGAATCCCATTTTCTTTCTTCCATTGTCTTCATTTGTTTGATTCCGTTTAAATGTTTTTTAATATTTAAATTATCTAATTCCTTCCAGCCAATACAAATTTACAATAAACTCAATGAGGTCGTATGCGAATGTGTAGGCACCTTCACAGTACCTACTGTTTTTTCAATGTATAATAGGTAGCTAGTGACATTACTTATCCAGACAGTGTTAAACAATGACATAGGTACTCCACGTCCTATGAGATCCTTACCTATATTTGTATAAATGAACGTGATGCCCAAGCCAAAGATCGACGAAGCTAAGACCAATACAAAGTTTCCAGAACTGCAATAGACTAACTATTTATTGTCTGTATCTGTAGTCTGGTTTACAAGCACTTTTTAGTTCATAACTCTTTCTTATTGTCCGAAAGCTATGATTGAGGTGGCATTCGATTCGGAATTGCTTCTAGATTATTTTGCGAAAATTCGAGTGTCTCTCGCAAAAATTGCAAAAGTTATAAATTTTAAGTGAAGGAGTTTGGATATCTGAAAATCAAAAAAAGGAACTACAACACACTACATTCACAACTGTAGAATCAATATTTATTGAGCGAAGCGAGCCGAAGGCGAGCGGAGCTCTCAACGGGTGACTCAAATTATTTTTCAAACGATTTATGTTAAATTGTTTCTCGGTGAATACTCGGCCGATTTCAGATTTTTTTGCACTCATCAATAGCTTACAGAATTACCCAGGTTATTACGACGCCAGAATTTTGAACCGGCGACCTAGTAACTTTCCCAGAGGTTTGAAAACATGTCTAAAACGTATTCTCCCGGCTGGCTCACTTCGGAACTTTCATTAATAAGTATGGTTTTAACTTATAAAATACGAAAATTAAGAACTGTAAAAATTCAGGGGCCTCCAAAATTGATGAATGAACATTAAAATCACGATTTTTCAATTATTTATCTATCAGTTAATAAACCCCTTTTTGCAGCACTAACTAACATTAACAGCATTAACACAGCATTAACCTTGCAAGTGTGATAATTTTAAACTGATTTTTTTGTCTTTTCGTGTAGCCATTTTTCAAAAGCTTTAGAAAACTTTCTTCGAAAAATTTTTAAACTTGTAATTTTTATTATTAACAATTATTTAATTATGTTAAAGAATAAAAAGCTTCATAAAACATTTAAAAAATATTTTTTATCATATCTGTGTACTTTTCACGATCAGAATCTACCTGAAAATTATTTTCTATATTTTTTTATCTCTATTGTTTAAAAACTTACGTTAAGATTATTTTTTTAATAAACTGCTAATAGTAATCGGCTTGCAGTAAATTATGATTTACTGCAAGCATAAACTATCAATAAATTCGGGCATAACTTACGAAAAATATAGTGTAATGACGAAAATTAATATGTTATAATGTTATAAAGATAGTACCTATAATAATAAAAATGTTTAAGACAAGGTACAGTTTAATTCAGTCTTTGTGAAAGTTGAACTCCCTGAAGATTAAATTCGTTTTCGAATTTTAATTAAACATTTTTATTATTATAGGTACTATACCTATAATAATAAAAATGTTTAAGACAAGGTACAGTTTAATTCAGTCTTTGTGAAAGGTGAATTCCCTGAAGATTAAATTCGTTTTCGAGTGAGGCGTCACGTTGCGTCTACACAAATGAAATTGGACGTCAAAGTGAAAAAAAATATATTTTGTTATTTAGAAGGTTTTTATACTGTTGTACTAGTTTTTATAAAATTTATGTATGTAGACCTTCATAAACGAAAATCAATTGACGAATGAATTAAATACTAACTGAGGCCCGTGGCTTCATCTGAATTTCACCTTTAATTATTATTGCAATCCTTTCAGCCGTTGAGTAGTGAAAGAGCGAGGACATTAACCGGCTATACGTCATCTTCGATAATCGATAAAAGAAAATTAAATATTAATTATAGTGTGTATTCCGTGTGCAGTTTCCGTGTGCAGTAAATAAATAAATATTTTTTGGTCATTCTCAAACAATGTCATCTAGCCCAAATTAAGCTAATATAAGCTTGTGTTATGGGATCTAGACGAATAATAAACATATTATACATAGAAAATACCCAAACTACGAAACAAACATTTGTGGATCACATAAAAAATTTGATTCGACCCGGAATCGTAAAAGTTAATAATTATTTTATGAACACCAAAAATATGTTTTAATCTAACTATGTAACTAAATAACGACACTAATCTAAAACTGGAACAAAAAAAAGGTACACACAACTCTCTGATGAAGAGATTACCTGACAACATTAAGGTAGAAAGGTCACTATTTAATTAGTACTCACGCAACTCTGTACCTGGATTTCATTTAGTAAAATGGTAGACTTCGTTACTAACAGATGTAGATGTACTTATGGTAGTAACACAACACAAGATTCGAATGCTTTTCACTAATTGAAATGGTAGGTAACAAAGGGTCTGGAAAATGAATGGGCAACAAGACAGGTTTTGGTTGAAAGACGATTGCAATCTTTTTTAATTCCTCTACTAAACTCTACTTTATACTTAGGTACCTACTATTAATTTTGTTTGAATGTTACCGGTAACCTCCGGGAACTCGGATCCGATTTAAAAAAATGTTTGAAAGGTATATCTACACCAGTGGGAAAGATGCATGATGTTATATATATTAGGTATGTATTATTTCGCAATGCAATGATGTCCACTAGTAGTCTTACCAGTAATAATAAGTTGCATTGGGATTATTGAGGACGTGAAAATGATGGCACTTGGATTCCCAAAATTTAAACTAATCCGGCAATTTAAATAACAAAACAACGGGTCAAGTGCGTATCAGGCGACACATAGAATAGGGTTATTATAGGTCATTTCGGACCTAAAATGACTCAAGAAAAATTGTGATGGTAGTCCATGTACGGAACATGGACTACCGCCACAGTTTTTGCACAAAAATGCTCCATAAAGTTGATTATTTAAAAAGGAACTACGGTCACTACTAGTTCGTAAAACCTACTACACAGTTCAGGAGTATCTACTGGAAAAAAATGTTAATAACGTTAGCTAAAATAATGACATGATGTCGTGTTCTAGTATAATTACTAGGTATGCAATACGTTCTGCTGTTGCAATAATTGAGCTGAGTTAGTCGATCGGGGTCGAACTCCTAAACGACTGGACCGATCTTTATAAATTCAGATATATGCACTCTCGGTGATGGTCACTATGACCGTGCCAAATTTCAAAAAGATCGGTCCAGTCGTTTAAGAGGAGTTCGATAACGAACGAAATACACGAGTCGTCTAAGAAAGAGCTTCGTAAACTCCGCTCAATGATTGACAGTATAAAATATGTTCTGTTTGTTTTAATTAATATTGTTATTTGGTGATGACATTTTATTAATTTTATTATTTATTTAATACTGTGGTATGTACCTTTAACCTCAGATACTCGAGTCTTAAATATTTAGATAGCAATTATGAATCACAAGCAGATGACATTTCAGTTTTTATGATTTATAATTTGTATCTAAGTAAATATTTAAGAATAGTAGATGCAAACGCATTGCTTTCAAATAAGTACAGAAATATGCGAGCCTTAGCTTAAGAGCATGTTACAATTTCATAAGCTGAGAGATAATAATCTTCTTTACGATACCGTATACGTATGTAATTAGTTTATTACTGTCTGATATTACTAATTTATACATATAGGGATAAAGTTCGAATACCCGGGAATCATCTACCGAGCCTTTTCCCAACGCAGGTCGGCTTTCCTTTCTAACTGCGATTCGACTGAACTTCGATATTTTCCGTGAAGCGAATGCCATCTGACCTTCACAACCCATTAGCGATATCAGAGTTTTCGTCGTACTGTAACGTGCTCTCCGAAGTTTAGCCCTCTGAGCCCGTCTGCTTAAATAGAAGTATCATGAATAAAACTAATTTTAGGTACCAAGTTAAATATAATACAATAGCAGGCCACAAACCAACATGCTTGATATGATTGAAAAGCAGTAGAGCTTAGCTGTAAATTAATCATTTTAAGTTGAGTTTCGATGCCCCAAATGAATGATACTTCCCTAATGTAACTGTAGTTAAGTGCTCATAAACTTAAACTAGGTTTAAACATTCTAAGGGAAAGCTTTTTAAAATCAGAAGGAAACATGTAGAAGTTGAATACTTTAACATCTCACCAGCACGCTAGTAGTTATATTGAGTGAACAAAGAGCTCATTTATAAACTCTCTCTCCTGAGTGCGTAATTTGACGGACCTCTAGTCATTTCTCGCGTGTTCGTGCGTTTCAAGCGTTCTTCAATATTTATGGACACTTTGTATATAGGTATTTAAACATTGAAAAATAAATGTAGATATATTTAAGAGAATCTACAAAGAGTTAATAAGGGTGAATAAATACGAGACCATCGTTTGCTTGCTCAGGAAGACCTACGTAAAAAACGTAAATATTTTTGATGAAATAGTACCTGCGATAGTTTTTGACCTGGTTTTAGAAGTTATGTAACTTTAAATCGCGACATTATAGTTTCCATGTGAACGGGAAGCCGTGGTCGTCTAGTTGGGAAACGTGAATTATAATATCATTAGTAACGACCGGTTATGACTAGTGATTATAGCTAATCTAGCTAGTTATTATAATGCCTAATAATCGCCGTATATTATGGTAACTCGTCAAAATAATTCCTGAACTAAATAAGACTGGGTTTCGGTCACGAGGATTAATAATTAACAAGTTAGGTTAGGTTATAACTTCAATTTTGCTAACGTATGAGCAGTAAAGTTATAGGTTAAAAAATAAACGAAACACAAGAACAGGATATATACGGATGTGAAAATTGCTACACATCTGCACATCGTAACGACAAAGAGCGTCAGTGAACCGTGAAAAAAAGAGAAGCGTTTGAATACGGATTTCTAACCCGATTTATCTCGATTTCTTAGATTTCAACGTACATACATAAATAATCGGAAAATAGCTTTGTTAGTTCAAGTCTCGAAACCCTTAGGCTCTTCGCTGCGTTAAGCGCGTTCCCGTCGCGGGTGTCCGCTCCGCGTGCATGATTAATGTAATTTCAAGAGCAGCGCTGCGTGAGGCGGATAGCCGTAGCGACGGGACACGCATCGTGTGTACGCGCGACGGAGCAGGCGAGTGGGTCTGTTTCTACAAAATCATTGAGCGCCGCTCTGTTATCCGTGTCGCACGCACCGTGCTGGTACAGTTTTTGAAATAAGTTGGTTACAAATCCTCCACACAATAGTCTAGACGTGACATATGGGCTGATTGGCCGACGCCTTTGTTCACGTCGTCGTCTTTTGGTTAAGTAATATATCAATAAATAATACATTTCGACTGTACACCCGCGCGATCAAAATTATACTAGCGTCGCTGCGATAGATGGGAGCCCGTCGCGTGGACCCGCGCCGGGCAGGCGGGCGAACGGCGCGGTCATCCGCGTCGGGCACCCGCGACGGGCACCCGCTTAACGCAGCGAAGGGCCTTATAGTTCCCTCATGTCCGTCTGTCCGTCCTCGGTTTTCCTTCCAAATAGTTAGTGCTAGAAAGATGAATCTTTGCATTTACTACGATGACAAAGTGCTGAAATAAAATGACGAAAAAAATTTTTTTAGGGTACCTCCGCTACGCATATGTTGGAGTTCATTTAATTAACCAATTATGTGGGGTATTATTAGACAAGTAATTTAAAAACATTTAGAGGTTTCTAAGACATTTTTTTTGCTTTAAGCATCTATTTCCGAGATATCTAACTTTAAAGAGCATTTTTATGTTAAAACAAATCGTCCTACCCCCTTTAAAATCTAAACGACTGGCATGCAAAATCGGAAGACTTCAACGCCTGGAGTGAGGCGTGGGGCTCCCGGGAAACCAGGGACAAGGGGAGGTTTCTTGAGGACTGGACCAAAACACGTGGTCTGGAGGTCCTCAACCGGGGGAATGTCGCCACCTTTTGGCGGCGGGGGGGGGGGATCGACCGTGGACGTAACGTTCGCATCCCCTGACCTCGCCCGCCGTATTACAGGCTGGCGCGTGGAGGAGGGTGAGGAGACGCACTCGGATCATCGGTACATCCGGTTCGATGTCCGCCCCCCCACCTGACCTCCCACAGCCGGTGGCAAATCCCCCGGATCCGCGTTGGGCACTTCACCATCTGGATCGGGAGGCTCTCCTGGAGGCATCCATCGTGCAGGCCTGGATTCCGGCGCCGGACCGGCCTGCCGATGTGGATGCCGAGGCGGAGTGGTTCAGGAGAGCCATGTCGCAAATCTGTGATGCGGCGATGCCTAGGGTTACACCCAGACCGGCCAGGAAGCAGGTGTACTGGTGGTCGCCGGAGATTGCAGAGCTGCGCGCAGCATGCATCTCCGCCCGCCGCCGGTACACCAGGTTTCGCCAGAGGCGTTGCCGCCCAGACGACGCGGCAGCCCGAAGGCGGAGCTTTTTCAGGCATACAGGGAGGCTAAAGGTAAACTCCAGGAGACGATAAAGCGGGCCAAGACGGCGGCCCGCGAGGAGCTCCTGGAGACCCTGCAGCAGAACCCATGGAGGCGCCCGTACCTACAGGTCAGGGAGAAACTCCGACCTAGGGCGCTCCCACTGACCCAGAGTCTCCAGCCGCAGCAGCTGGAGCGGGTCATGGGCTCCCTGTTTCCGACGAACGCGGAGGAGAACGTCCCTCCGCGCATGGCTCCGTCTCTGCCCGACGCGGATGGCACCAGCGAAGACGACGTACCCGAAGTCAGGGTGGGGGAGCTAGGTGCGGCAGTACTCCGGCTTAAACGCCGGAAAATCACTGCCCCCGGACCCGACGGCATTCCTGGCCATGCATGGGTCCTGGCCCTCGAAGAACTCGGGCCTCGACTGATGGGGCTCTTTAGCGCATGCCTCGAAAGGGGCCAGTTTCCCAAGGTGTGGTGGACGGGGAAACTGGTCCTGATCCGTAAGGCGGGGCGGCCGGTGGACTCACCGTCCGGATACCGGCCGATCGTGTTGTTCGACGAGGTGTGTAAGCTCTTTGAGCGAATTATCGCGGAACGCCTCGTCGAGCATCTCACGAGTGTGGGGCCAGATCTGGCGGATAACCAGTTCGGTTTCCGTCGGGGACGCTCCACCGTGAGCGCGATCATGCGCGTGAAGAGCCTGACGGAGGAAGCAGTCTCGCAGGGCAAGGTGGTGGTGGCGGTGTCTCTTGACATCGCCAACGCGTTCAACACCTTGCCATGGAGCTGCGTTAGGGAGGCGCTCGTGTATCACGAAACGCCTCTCTACCTCCGTCGTATTGTCGGGGCCTATCTCTCGGAGAGGGCCATAGCTTTCCCCAGCTGGCTCGGGCCAGCTCGGCGAGATGTGTCGTGCGGTGTTCCGCAGGGGTCGGTCCTGGGGCCGCTTCTGTGGAACATCGGCTACGACTGGGTGCTGCGGGGTGCGTTGCCTAGTGGTGTCGGCGTAACGTGCTACGCCGACGATACCCTCGTCACGGCGCGGGGTGCAACGTACCAGGAGGCAGCACTCAAGGTCACGACGGGTGTTGCTCGAGTCGTGGGTCGGATACGGCAGCTGGGACTGGAGGTGGCCTTGCACAAGTCCGAGGTTCTGTGTTTTCACGGAACGGTCCACCCGAAGGTTCCAGCATAAATGTGGGAGGCGTTAGCATCGGCATCAAGCCCTCGATGAAGTACCTAGGGATCGTACTTGATAGCCGATGGAACTTCGGACCACATTTCCGAAGTTTGGTCCCCAAGGTGACGCAGGCATCGGTCGCGCTTTCGCGACTGATGCCCAACCTAAAGAGACCCAACGCCTCCTGCAGGAGACTGTACCTGGGGATCGTGCGGAGTATGGCCCTATACGGGGCTCCCGTATGGGCGGATAGGTTGGCGGTCAAGGGGAACGTGACTCTGTTAAACAGACCACTTAGAACCTTGGCCGTCAGAACCATACGCGGGTACCGCACGATCTCCGGAGAGGCTGCATGTCTCCTAGCCGGGACCCCTCCATGGGACCTGGAAGCGAGAGCCCTTGCGTCATTTTTCCAATGGCGCAAGGAGGCGCTGGAGCGGGACCACAGGCCTGCGTCTCGAGAAATCGAGGACCAGCGGTTCCAACTCCGCCAGTATCTCATGGAGTCATGGAGGGTGCGACTTGAGCAACCCAAGGGGGGTGCCATCTTCATCGCGGCGGTGAGACCGATCATGGACGATTGGCTGCAGAGGCAGCATGGGGACCTCACGTACCGTGCGACGCAGATCGTTGCCGGGCATGGATGCTTCGGTAGCTATCTGTTTCGCATGCATCGTGAGGTCACACCCCGGTGTCAACACTGCGAGGTTTCCGACGACGACACCGCACTCCACACGTTGGTGGAGTGCTCAGCGTGGGCGAGTCAGCGCCGGGACCTCGTAGTGGGTCTGGGCGTGGATACCCTCTCGCTGGGGACCATGCTTCAAGCCATGGTATCCAGCGGAAGAAGGTGGAACGCGGCCGTGTCCTTCTGCGAGCAAGTCATGCTCGCGAAGGTGGCGGCCGGGAGGGAGAGGGAGCGTACCCTCCCCACCGAGTTCCGTAGTCGGCGGCCAGGCCGCCCCAGACTACGCGACTACGCCCAAGACTATCGTCCTCCATGATCGGGGCCTGAGGACGGCAGGATCGCCACCCACCGTCCTTACAGAAGCAGGCTATAAGGGTTGCGTGCTGCGGGGCCTTTTCCCGGGTTCTTCCTCGTAGTCAAACTTTTTGGTCAAACTGGTTTGACTATGAGGAATTACCCCATAGCACGCAACCAGATTCACTCACTGACGCGGGATAAAACCCGACCCCAATGACGCGGCATTCTCGTCCCGACCAAACACCCGCAGAGACCACAGAGGTGGTCAAAGTCCGCCGGGCGCCACTGGACATACCCTCTGCTAGTAACCAGAGACGCCCGGCAACGGACGTTAGAGCGGCCGCGGCCTTGGGCCGCGGTATTAAAAAAAATAAAAATAACTAGACTCATGGGGTTAGTAACAATGCTTACTTAGCCTATGTTAGTCGATCAAATTACACATTTTTACCATTGTTTTTATCCATTAATGTTTATTTACAGTACCGTTTTCCGATGCAACAGTGTCGGAATTACTTTGCGACACTAAAAAATTTTAAAGCAGTAGTCACACTGGCGTCTAATTTTTTCAAGTGTAATGGATTGTCAGCTAAGTTAAGTTGTACCAAGGGCGTAGCCAGGATTCCATCAAGAGGGGGCAGACCTAATCCTAAAATAAATCGGGGAAGGGGTGAGCACCCTAAAGGGGTAAAATCTGAAGTCCCCCCCCCCCCTTAAAAAGGGGGATATTAAAAATATTAAACATGATATCAAGACCTTTTTCTTTTTTTAAATCCGCGGCCGCAGGCCGCGGCCGCACTACGTCAATTGCCAAGCGCCTCTGGTACGCACTAAAAGAATTTCCAGTAGCGCCCGGCGGACCATGGCCACCTTTGTGGCCCCTGCGTGGTGGTCGGGTTTTACCTCGCATCCTTGGGGTCGGATTTTATTCCGCATCGGTGAGTGCACAACACACTACACATCGCGAGACACATCTTGCCGAGCTGGCCCGAGCCAGCTAGGGGAAGTTATGGCCCTCTCGGATAAATATGCCCCGACAATACGACTGAGGTAGAGAGGTAATCCGTGGTAGATCAGTCTCTAATGCAGTTTCAGGGCAAGGTGTTAAAGGCGTTGGCGATGTCAAGAGACACCACCAACACCACCTCGCCCCTGCTTCCTCCGTCAGGGTCTTTGAGCAACACAATCGGCCGGTAGCCGGACGGTGAGTCCACCGGCCGCCCCGGTTTCCGAATCAGGACTAGTTTCCCCGTCCTCCACACCTTGGGAAACTGGCCCCTTTCGAGGCATGCGCTTAAGAGCCCGCCGAGCAGTCAAGGCCTGAGTTCATTGAGGGCCACGACCCATGCACAGCCCGGAATGCCGTCGGGTCCAGGGGTGGTGATTTTCCGGCGACTGAGCCGAAGTACCACTGCTCCTAACTCTCTGACTTCGGGTACGTCGTCTTTGCCGCTGCTATACGCGTTGGGCGTCTAAGACCGAGACATGCCCGGAGGGATGTGCTCCTTCGCGCTCGTCGCAAACAGAGAGCCCAAGACCCCCTCCAACTGATCCGGCTGGAGAATCTGGGTCAGTGGGAGCGCCCTAGGTCGGAGTTTACCTCTGACCTCAAGGGACGGGCGCCCCCATGGGTTTAGTGGCGCTTCAGGGTCTCCAGGAGCTCCTTGCGGGCTGATGATGGCAAGACTAAATTAAAAGCATACATTTGAAAAACTTCCATATACCTATCCAATTTTTAAATATTACGCAACGGGCAACACTTGCACCATAGAATCCACAGATGAGAATGAGAAAGAATTTGATAATTTATTCAACTAAATGTGCTTGCACTTTTGCACTACCCTTCCCGGCCTCGCCTGTCGTGTTCGACACAAGTGCTATACCAGTTGATGACCCCTACAGAAATCGCAGTATAGTCATCCCATCCCGCGTAAAAATTCCAGGAAGTGAATAAATTTATTTCAAAATATTAACAAACGGTTTAAGAGTATTCTAGCTAACTCTATGCTATACTATAACGTAGGGGGGCAGCTCCTCCCCCCCCGCCTGTACCTGGCTACGCCCATTAACCTACGTACCTACTTCAGCAAGTTAATTCAATGTGAGTAAATAACTAAGTCCTACATCATGTTTTTTTATTCTTCTTGATTATATTTATTATTTTTCACGCATCAATAAAAACGTATGATTTTAATTAAATTTGGTGGGGAGATAGTTTTAGACCTAAGGTGAACTTGGCTTAGTCTCAAAATACCGAAGCACTCGGGTGAAACCACGAACAACGTTAACGTATTCTTTTTATAGTAAAAAGTTATGATATACCTAATTGCTTTATGATTTATGTCTTTGATCATGAAGGTAATTAAACGAACGAAAATTTTACTCGTTAAATAACGTAACAGTAGTGTTTAAACCACCCACGTCTTTTATAACTTCAAACTACTAGAAAAAATCATATTTCAGAGCGTTATATTTAGCTCTTACAAAAATTTAATGATATAAAAGCAATAATAAAAATGTTGTATTTAATACAATCGTAAAGTCTGTGTTTGCTTTTAAAACAAGGAACTTGTGTTTACAGACTAACGTTTGCGGTTGTGTGTTTGAATAAAAACCAAATATAAATATTGAATAACGTTCATTAAGTAAAGTAGTTACTGTTTCTTCCGTTGTGCTAGCTAAAAGAATAGGGTGTGCCTTTACTGTTCAGAAATATAGGGCAAAGTCGCTGAGTGGAGTTAATGCTTTTAACGCTAGAAATAGAATTTATTGCTCAGAGATTTTCCGTGCATCATTGTACTTCTGGCGAGTCGGTGGGATATGAAATGTTCGTTCTACGGTGTAACACTTGATTGTAGGGTCATAGTTTTATGAACCTACAATTAAGTGATATAATATATATATATACACGCTGATTTTATCATCGTCAGCAGTCGAAAGGGTTCGCTCTCGGAATAATATTTGGATTCCTTTTTTAACATCTAAATTACTGTACTGATAATAATAAAAAAAAATAGTCATTTCTGTAATTCTTCTCACTCGATCAAGTTTAACATTAGTAGCAGTACGATATTTCATTGATGAATTGACACGGACGGGCGCGGCACTCTCGCCAGGCTCAAGGCTGCACGTCTCGCACACACACATCCATCCTTCGAGCGCTTCTAAGTACCGCGCAAATCATGTGTTAGGGAGCAATGACCCCTCGCAGCCAATATGGCCAGTATCACTACGAAACATACCTACTTGAACATAAAATACACACTCCAATTTCTCCTTCGTACTTTACACGGGCTTAGGACCGTCTGTAATACCTACTTTATTATTAACAATAGCGACTTAATGACTTTGAACTACCTATGTAATAATAAAAATAAAAATACACTGAACTACAACTGGCTGCGAGGAGGTATTTCAGGCGTATTTAAAAAATTGGAGCTATTTACAAATAAAATCAAACTTACATACCTATTTACAGTTTATTTACACTAATTTACAGTTCTCTGTACCGAAGTAACTGCTCGATATGGAGTCCATTCCTTTCGATACACAAACGTGCACGTGTTAATTGATTGTCTTTCCACTTGTTCGATGTGTCTCTATCACTGTTCACAATATCAAAAGCGTCCACTATCGCACTGCGTAGTTCTTCGCGGGTTTGATGACTTCCATTTGGGAATAATCATTCAAACGTCCTCGGGATTGTGCATGTAACGGTGTCCGGAACTGTCCGTGTTCGAGTAAGCGCTGGGTTGCAGCCAAGATGGTCCCGCGTGTCGGCACTTGAGGATCACTGACTCCTCGTAGCCGTAACGCATTTAAGTGCTCCGGCTGGGAGTACAATCGCCTAGCCTCTTGTAGGTTGTGGTTAGCAATGGCATACAATTGTACCATTGCTAGATACTCCACGTTCGAATATTCGTACTGACGACTCATTTTACTCACTGACGCACACGATTATGCAACAGACACCGGCGCTGTCACGAGGTCTACTGGACAGGCGAGCCGCAGCCCGCAGTGTCGGCGATCGCGCCGCAAGGAGGATTCGGAGGGGTACGCTGAGGTGGGGGCCGGCGGCGGCGGCGTACGCTTGCTTTGTGCCAGCGCATTGTTGAATGAAAACGAACTGTACCGTAACTATCGTTGTAAAACTTAAGTATTTAAGAGAGTGAGTTCACTACAACGGGTTCTCATTTGATGTCTAGAAACTAAATACTTTTTTTGGATTTGTAAAAAAACAGTTTTTCAAAGCAATGCTGCCAGTTGGTACAAAAATTATTCCGAAAGCGAACCCTTGCGTAGTGCTGACGGTAATAAAATCAACGTGTATATTATATATATATATATTTATAGGTATAAGTGATATATATATATACTATATCACTTAATTGTAGGTTCATAAAACTATGACCCTACAATGAAGTGTTACACCGTAGAACGAACATTTCATATCCCACCGACTCGCCAGAAGTACAATGATGCACGGAAAATCTATCTAAAATATATATATATTTATATATATTATATCACTTAATTATTGTAGGTTCCTAAAACCATGATATAACTATGATATATATTGTGCAATATATTTGAAAGTAAACGAACTATTCAAAGTTTAAGTGAATTAACATAAAAATGACATAACGTGATCAAACATTTATGTTTACCAATATAATTTCTTATTATTAAAGTTGATTTTACTAAATTTGATACACTGTGTAAAGTAGATATTTGGAATGTGCAGTCTGGGTAATAAGAACCCTGCATGCTGTAACGCTCACAAAGTGATCTGGTAAGATAGAAAGTTAGTCATTACGTGAATGTCAAGGTATCCCAGTACCGAACCTAAAAATTCGGTACGATCGCGTTACAGTAATCAGGGTTTAAAAGGCTTTGAATAACTGTAGAACTATAATACTTGACCCACATAAAAAATCTAACGTAAAAAATGTCTTCTTCTAGAATTTTTCCCAGCAAAGATACTCGGAACTAGTGATTGGTTTAAAAAAATTATATTACTGTTCAATAGTCCATTGATCAAGGACCGGAGAAGGAATAAAATTGTTGCAAAAAAACGGAGAAAATTTACTAACATTGACTAACATTGCATCCGCTTTCGACGCCGGAGTCTCGGGTTCGATTCCCGGTCGGGATAAACTTTGTGTGATGACACATACGTTTGTACCGAAGTCTGGGTGTTTCCTATGTATAATATGTATGTATTTACAAAAAAAAAATGTATATAAGTATTTATATCAGTTTATCTAGTACTCATATCACAAGCTCCGCTTAGTTTGAGACAAGATGACGTTGTGTGAATTGTCCTAAGATATTTATTTATTTATTTATTTATTTATTGAAAGCTTCTGTTGCGAGACTGAGTAAACTGTTAATGCAACGATTCTTTATCAACAACTAATGATAAAAAATAAGGTTTTTTGACGAGAATGAACTCTCGGACTAACATGCGGGTGTAAAAGTAATGTTAACCTATGATCTTATTAGAATACGTATGCACCCCACTTATCTTTCATTCCTTCTTCAAATATGCAAATCGTGAGCATATAAAATAGAAAAGCCTTGAAAAACCTAAAGATTTTGTCAAGCGCTTTTCACTAAAAATCATTAAATTATCAAAAACTGTTAGAGACCTACGGTAACTAAAGATTTGGGATACTTTTGACTTGTCTTTAGAGAAAGCGGACAAAGAAATAAAACGCCAAAAGCTTATAATCCGTACAAGATCCCTAAACATAAATTTTCTGGAATATTAGGTAAATCCACGAATGTTTCGGGGGAATCTATAGGTACTTACATTTTTGTTTTACAAATTATAATTTCGTTGAAATCAGTTTTTAGAGATGGTTTTGATTATGAGCACGCAATGTTGTGTGTTAATTTCGAGTTACATGAAATGGAAAAACAAATATAAAATCTTTTCTTGTGTTTATTTTCAAAAACCAGAATTTAATGTCTCAAAAATATACATTCCAGTTACTTACATTCTATTTGTCTTCTTATATTTCTTTTACTTTATTATTGTATAAATACCTAAATAGGTTTAGGATAAATTTAATTCCAAAAATCGTAATAGTACTTTGGCTAGACCTTTTATAAATTCAAAATTTTCATGGAAACAAAATGTTACTCATATTATGTAGAACTTTATCTAAATTAACTAGAATTCAAAATCAATGTATGCGAATTATTGGTGGATACATTAAAAGCACCCCAATTCACGTTATGGAGTCTGAACTGTTGCTTCCTCCGCTTTATATTCGTAGACAGTTTTTAGCTAGTAAATATTACATAAAACTTAATTCGTTTAAACATTATGATGTCATCAATGATTTACATAAACTCTTTCTATTGACCACCCAAAAAAGATACTGGTGTCGTAAACGGAAGCCTATAATTACAACAATTAGTAACGATCTAAAATCTATTGTCTTAGACTGCAGCAATAATAATATGAATATGTTTTCATTAGATATATGGGTCGGCTACGTGGACTTGTCAAATGTAATTGTCTTAGATATATCTTTGATAAATAAACCTAAATGCCAGTATAACCCCAGCGCCCTTAGGGCAGTCTGTGAACAATTTGTAGTACAAGAGTACGGAAACTTCTATCAGATCTACACAGGTGGATCCAGGTCGAGTTATGGAGTTGGAGCAGCACTACTAGACCCCCAAACAGGAGAGAGTGTTAAGTTTGACTTGAACTCAAGGCTATCTATAATGCACGCAGAATTAGTGGCGATATCGGAAGCCATAGCATTTATTGAAAACCTAGATTACACAGATGTTGTAGTATTTACAGATTCACGCAGTGCACTCCAGCATATTACTCGATGTGGGTCATCTAGTTTTAAGGGTATTCCAGTCACTTATAGTATTATAAAATCTATTTTGTCACTCATAAAACGAGATATTAATATTGTTCTGCAATGGGTCCCTTCCCATATCGGGCTATATGGAAATGAACAAGCCGATTCTTTAGCAAAGGAAGCTATCAGCTCCGGCATATCAACCGATTACCTTCCCTATTTTACAGACATTCTCTATGAGATAAGATTGACTTGTCGCAATATGTGGTCTGAATATTTCGATGAACGTTCTCTAACCAAAGGCATTTGGTATAAAATTATACAGCCTAGTCTTCCTCAGTCACTCTGGTTCGGAGGGTCCGAAATGAGAAGGGACCAAATAGTGACAGCTTTGAGGTTACGCTCAGGTCACTTTCCTTTAAATAAGTTTGCATTCTTAATGGGCAAAGTTGAATCACCAAACTGCACTTTGTGTGGATTGGTTGAGGATATTCATCACATTTTTGTAGAATGTATTCGGAGTGAGGCCCACAGAGAGGTCCTTAACATTACTAATCAAAATGTAGCTGACTATTTAACTTTACTTTCAGACCCTCTGTGTAACCGTGCAAAAACAATATACAATATATTTAGAAATATCTTAGTAAATCGGTAGGTATTTAACCACGAAACTATAATTTATTGACTATGTTAATTTGTATTCTGTGTTTTGTTTATCCGCTAAGCCCTATAAGGGCAACATTATCATTATGATAACGCCCTTTTTATATCAATAAAGATTAAAAAAAAAAAAAAAAAATATGTAGAACTTAATTAAAGAGATACCTAACATATTATAACAACCAGGTTATCGGAATTGATCAATTGTGTAGTAGGAATTTAGAGATCGCAAAGATATTTCATATGACCTAAATACATTGGCAAAACCTTTGTAGACTGCACATTCCAAATATCTACTTTACATAGTGTATCAAATTTAGTAAAATAAACTTTAATAATAAGAAATTATATTGCCCAACATAAATGTTTGATCACGTTCTGTCATTATTTTGTTCCCTAACCAAAACTTTGAATAGTTCGTTTACTTTCAATTATATTGCAATATAAAAGTACCTAAAAACTTGTTGTGTTTGTGATATTATAATTATGTATATTGTAATTCTAATTCTAAATAATGTTACCACGTTTTTAAAGTAACTATCACCATTAACAGATTAGTGTTATCATTTGTCATAAATTTCGATAATTAATATTAGCTGTCGCGTAAAATTTAAATAACTGCACTTTATTTTAATGGGACAGGTACAATTTATTCCTGTTTCTGATGGATGACACCTTCAAGGATGATGGATGATGATGGAGATTGGTGCTTGAAACTTGTCTTACAACTGTGGAAAGTCTTGATTTTCAGTACGCTGCTTGTAGGTTATTTTAAAATTAGTGTCGTACACCTATACATTTTCACTTCTTTGCCCAAGAGTTACTATCAAATGGAAAGAAGTGTAAATATATAGGTTAGGGAGGAATAACTTTAAAGTTTATCTTCGCCAATTGATTTTGTTAACCCTACCTATCTATAGTAGGTAGTAGTCCTAGTAGTATGATCCTTGTGGGTTATTAAGACCACAGAAGCATCATGACGTCGTTCTTTCTTAATGAATGAATGCTGTACAATATTGAACTATTATGAAGTAAAGCTTAATAAGTAGTAGTACCATTAGTAACTAGTACAATTATTTGTTTGTTGAATTGTGACATTCATTAAAAGTCATAAAAGATGATATGAAAATTAGGTAAAAAGGCCAAATTTTTATAACAAAAGGAAGTAGATAATACTCTATGTCAATGTCAAGTCAATACCGATATAAAACTTATCTTCTATATATATAATACGCCAGTGAAGCCGCTTCTCCTCCTAAACTAAAAGTCGCACAGTCAAGTGTGGCACACCGTCGGAAAGGAGTTGGATAAGAGTCTGGTTTCAATTAGGTTCAGACTTCTTTTATTTATAAGCAAATTAGCCAGATCTTATTTTATAACATTTTTATGTTTTGCTCAATAGTCGAAGATAACGAACTATTTACTTCGTAAAACACATACAATCACACCTGTTTTCCCAAAAATATAGGCAGTGGAATGATACACACACTTTTTGCCAGTAAATTTTTGGTAGCACGTAATATCTGGCGAGCCTTGACAAAATAAAATAAAATAAAATAACGTTTATTATCTTTGAAATTTTTAGAAAATTATTTAGATTCGTCAAAAGTTGGTATGACTCTACCGAGGGTTCCAAAATTCAACGAGACTGAGAAGAGCCCTCAAGAAACTCAGTTCGGCTTTTTTCAAAAAAAAAAATCTTAAATCTAATATAGACATTGACTTCTATCGGGAACTTTCTTATGAGCCTCGTCTGTTGATCGGAAGGTGTACGACTTTCATGTGACGGTGAATTAGGCCACTTAGATTTTGGTGGGACCCCTCAGTACCCATTTTAAATATATTTTGCTGTCTAGGCCTTTACTACCAGAAATCCTGTCAGAGGCGATCCTCTGGCGGGATTTCTAGTCAGGTTAGTCCTTACTCATCTTACTAGGTTGTTATAAGTATTTAAACAGAGACATTAGTATACCTCAGATAGTTAGTACGAGTATTGCCATTCAGCATTGCATTGCACATTGGGAATCTTTCCAGTCAGCAATGACGCTGAGCATCGCGTATTGGTTCCGGTCCTCTGTCAAAAGCATACCTACCTATTATACGTATGGTTCTATTATTAGAGCGTAGCAAGCGAAGCTCTCATGGTGCAAGAAAGTTCAATCCTTTCTTATGCGAGATCTCTGTCAATATTTTACCAATTTCAACAATTTATATATCAAATTAAACTAGATTTAACTGACATCATTCTAACGGAGCCCCAATTTTCAATTTTGGCCCTCAAAATTAAAAAAATATATATATACAAAGATATGTGATGCTTGCTGCGCTCTAATATGCTGCCGCGAAGCAGAGTGGCGACCTAGTTATTATACGTAGGTCACACTATAAGTTTTGCGTAACTTAAAAAAACAACGTGTTAAAACCAAAATATTATGTTTATTGCTTTTCAAATTACTCTCCTTTACATTTTAAACATTTTTTCATGCGATCGAACCATTTTTTAAAACAGGAGGACCATAGATCTGAAGGCATGTTTTCTACGTGCTGATTGAACGCTATCACTGCCTCTTCGGAGTTTGTAAAAGTGAAACCTCTCATCAAATCTTTGATTTTGGGGAAAATACAGAAATCACAGGGTGCTAGGCCGGGGCTATGCGCAGGATGGGTGACGAATTGTACTTTTTTGGAAGCTAAAAATGACTTTGTTTTGTTGGCCGTGTGTGAAGAAGCGTTGTCATGATGTTGGAGAACGCGGTTTTTGGGTAGTCTTTCGCGAACTTTTTCTAACATTCTATTCTATTCTAGTATTCTACCATTTGTTTACCCAGGGGGTAAACAAATGGTAGAATACCATTTGTCATTAACACTCTTTTGATCTTCAAGTGGAATTGTACAGATGGGACTCGTAGCTGAGAAAAAAAACGCGATCATTTTTTTACCAACGTTTCTCGCCTGCCTCACTTTGAGAACACAAAATGAGAACAAGCCAACAGGCTTGTTCTCATTTTCAAACACCCATTCACAAGATTGCTGTTTTTTTTTCGGGTTCAAAACAATAAATCCACGTTTCGTCTCCTGTGACAATGTCATAAACAGCATTAGAATGTCCGTGGTCGTACTTTAGTAGCATCTGTGAGCACCATTCCACGCGAGCCCGCTTCTGCTCCGCTGTCAGTTCAAGAGGGATCCAACGACAACAAAGTTTCCGAACTTTTAATTCTTCGTGTAAAATTTTCTGGATTTGACCATACCAATCTCCAATAGACCTCAAATTGTCTCATAGGTAATCCGCGGGTTTTCTTCAATTAACCGCTTAACAGTAGCCACATTATTTTCGTTGACGGCATTTGAAGGCCGCCCTTCACGAAATTCGTCATGTAAAGAAATTTGACCTCTCTCAAATTCAGCAAACCATCGCCTCACTGTGCTTCTCTCCCAAAAGCATTTTGAAGACGAGCGGCACAGTCTTGCAGAGAGAGAGAACTTTTAAAATCATAAAAAATCATCGCTCTAAAATCTTTTCCACTTAATTCCATTTTCGTTGCATACGTAGAACTTTGATGTGTGATCAAAAAACAATTGACAAATGATTTCCCGCCAATTGTTTTATTTTATTACTAAGAGGGTTGCAACGTTTAAAAAAATATAATAATCGAAATTCAAATAGTTCCGATTGGTTAGAAGTGCAAAACTTTTAGTGTGCCCCATGTATTATAGTCAAAAGCAATGTAATAATTTAGAACGAGGTAGTTGATATATGTTATTCACAATAGGCAGATACATTGTTACATTTGTCTTCTATTGTTTAAAGAGCAAAACTGTATTACACTAGTTGTAACTTGTAACCCATTTGTTAGTGATGTGGCGAGGTGATAATAATAGTGTCATTATCACTTCGCCACGTCACATAGTATGGTTATAAAGAAATAAATGTATGTCTTATGATTCTAGTAAAGGTAATGTAAGTACCTTCATATACATTTAGCACATTGGTTAGAAGACTATTTGTGTAAACCGACTATAGGATTTGTTAGCACGAATAAATAACGACCGCTTCCTTTTCATTATTATGGGTGCTGTTACTCTACAAATGGGAGTAAATAAAAGGTGCACTTACCGATGCAAATAGTAGGTAACGTTTTTATTCCAGACTTTGTTATGTCCGTGATTGCGCCCGCATGATATAAGTAAGTTTCTCTATAGCTAGCTGAACACCAAAGGTTAGGTCAAGAGTACCCATAACTGGAGAGCCTGCATGAAAATAGTTATGAAACTGGAAAAAGCGAAAGAAGTATGCCAGGATCGTAGCAAGTGAATTTCCATAGTCTCTGCCTACCCCAGTGGGAAAGAGGCGTGACATTATGTATGTATGTATGTAGCTGAACACATTACCGGCATTATATATAAACTATACTACTCAAGGATAATGCAGCTAAAAGTGAAATTTTTCGGATCTCTTTTCTTACACACAAATTTTCGGTTATATATAGATTATCTTTGCTTGTATGAGCAGACTCAATGGTGGCGGTTGTTTGACAAATGTGTCTACGTGTCTGCCACACAATAAACGATGCTTTCTAAAAACTGAGATCCACCGTTTATATTGACTATTATCAATGTACCCAGAGATAATTTCGGTACACCATTTACTGCTTTGTGTGTACACTTTAGCTGACCTGGCGAACTTTGTTGCCTCATATTTTTCATTTTTGAAATTTCTCAATGTTGTTTTACTCTCTTTTATTATGAATTCGCGAGATATTGAATGTCTCTCACAGTTTTCTGTCTCATTGACTCACTCACTTTTGTACAGATAATCTGTACGGTTTTTTGAAATTCACTTTAAACAATATCCTATTTGATTCAGTATTCGGAAGTTATGGTCTAAAAGGTTTTAAGGAGCCCTATAACATTTTTAGGGTCCTGGTCATCCCCAGCTGTAAGTTACTGACGAAATGTGGGTGTAAGGAACGCCTTTGTCTTTAGGTAAGGACATAACTTTGTCTATGTCTGGGTGTATAAGATTACTTATATAGTGTGTCATTAACACTAGGTACTTTGGTCATTTCCCTGGGTACCTGGTATCCCCGAACTAATTCCAACTGACTCTCATAAATTCTAACTGAAGGCAAGTTACTAATGTGCAAGTATCCTTCAACAAAATAAATGAACGTACTTTGAAGGTGAGTACGAGCGACTAATTCAATATGCATCAAATGAGATACAGTAACATGGAATGTGACTTTCTGCATTGTATCACATCAGCTACATATTTACATAAAGTGACAGATAACATCTCTAGATTATAAGAACTTCTAAAGTAATAAATTATATACAACCGATGTCTTCTAATCCCAATGTTGCACAAATATTTCGAAACACGAACATTGTCAAATATTATGAGGTTTTCCAAGTGTTTGTTATGGACATAAAGTCGATGTGATCGTAGTGTATACCTATAGTTTTTTCAGTATTAATGCTTTCGATTGTCGGCACTTGGTGGAACTACTAAACTCACTTCTACATTCCACAATTTTGTGGAAAATTGTGAAATGTACAAGTGAGTTTATTCAAAACTAGCTGTTGCCCGCAGCTCCGTCTGCGTGTTATAGCTTTCTTGATCACCAGTTACTGATTTATTATGTATAGCTGTTGAGCGATATTGTATCTTAAGATAAAATATTATAGTATCTTAGCCGTGTGCAGCGCCCCTTAGTGAACTCCACTGCGGATGACATAACCTACGACAAACTTATTATTTGCGGTTGGTACAGTAATCGGGTCTAGGGATCGAACCGCAAAATTAAGTTTGTTTTTTATTGTATATACTTTTCCGGGATAAAAGTACCCAGCGTGGTACCCAGGATATTAAAGAATAATTATACTAAGTATCATGGTAATCGAACCGGTACTTTTTGCATGATGCCTGAACAAACAGACAGACAGACAAACATTTTTTTAATTATATTTTTGTGTTCGGTGTCGGTCTAGTAACACCCCCTGCCATTTATTTTTTGATATTTTCAATGTACAGAGTTTTCACTTCTACTTCAAGTATAGATGTATTTGTCAGTTCAGTGGCCGTTTCACGTAACGGCATAAATTGGAATAAACCCCGAATTATGTACATGTTAATTCCAGTTTTATACATTTACAAAAATATTTTATACATTTTATAATTAATTTGAGAAAAGTAGTTTTATGCAGTGGTTTAATTTTTTATTACCTATTGTCAATACACCGATCTTTGTTTAGCAGTTTGTGACTGCTGCGACATGATTTTGAAAAAAGTTCCCGTATTTTCAGTACAACATTAGCCACTAAGTACATTATAGCTTTTAGTATTGAGTTACAAAAAAACATTTTGGTTGTATGGCTATGTACATAAAAAAAGTTATCTATTTTTTGTACAATTTCTATTCATATATTATGTATAATAAAAATTCTACGGAACAGGTTCAGAAAATTTAGGCTCCAATTACCCACTTACTGGGTTTATGATAGTATGGTACCCAATCGGCAATCGCTTGCGACTTTTATGTACCTAGAAGTAATTTTGTATAATTTGCGATTCTTGGTAGAATGGCAAAAAATAATTTTATAAAGGTAAGCCTACTAATATACTATATACTAATATAAACCAACATGTACAAGTAGGTACCTACCTACATAGTGGCTCAAGGATAGTGGACATTGAGAAGGTTTTAAAATACTAGTAACAATCATGAACTTACCGATAAAACATAATATTTAAACAAAATTTTCTCGCGGAAGAAAAACAAAGACGATTTACGCACAATTTTCACCGTCTATTGGTAACAAGTAGGTGGGAGCCTGTTGAAGTTTATGCACATGTGTTATGAACAATATTGCACATTCTAATATTTCACTTAATATAAACGCAATAGCTTTGCCACAAGTGTGCGGTATTTTCAACAGAGTGAATCTTAATGAACAGACTGACTAATTTAATTGTAATACTACGAAATCAAATTATACCCATATAGGCATGTACCTTCCCAATAAGCAATACAACCATAGTAATTATCGTGGAAGATTTTTATAATCGCCGTAAACAAACGTTGTGCAGAACTGAACAGATGATAATTCTAAATTGACAACTAAATCAATCGAAAAAGAGGTGAAAATATAAATCTGGAGTTCAAAGTTCAAACCGAAGCATGTAGGTACAGCTGTTGACTACTAAAATGTGTTATAAACTTAGTTCAAGTGACTTCACCAACATGATGGTTAGTTTGGAGGCTAATATAGTGAATTTGACGTTGACGGCCGCTGCCTTGATACGTGCTTTTCCTGGCTTTTCCGACTCGTGGGTGGAAGAAAGATGTGAGTTGCGGAAGGAATGAAACACGTACGTGGGCAGGGAAATTCGACTGGAATCTGAAATCGTTTGATATAGAAAAGAATATTTGCATGAAAAGATGTTGGCTATTTTTCAGTTGTACGTTTTGTTGTATTCTGACATTAAACTATCACCTCATCAACACTGTCACAGTGATTGATACATACGTACAAAACACACATTCGCCTACATATCATGTGACCATCTATGTTTTACGTAAATAAGGGCATCACTCACTCACTCCACATTGACACGATCGTATCAATTGTAGTCATTGTATAGGGGCAAAAAGCTGAACTAGATTTCTACACTTGTCACATAACACTTTTTCTTATATGGAGATGGCAAAAGAATGCTCCTAATACCTTTCAGACACGCATTTTAACTGAGTTGTTTAGATTTGTCATTATTCTTTTACGATATTGAGTCAAGCTAAGCAGCGTTATACTTTATTGTTATTCTACATTTACAATAAAGTATCTAATAGTATTGTAGAATATCCGTTAAGCTAAAAAGAAAACACGTTAGTGTCAACATTTATCGAGAATAATATACATATACCTAAATCAAAATAGATGTTTGCTAAGTTTATTACTATCAACTGACGATTTGATATACACAAAGACTAGTTTTTGCATAATAAGTGCATTTTGTTGGTAGGATCTGATGGTTCGCAACCATAGGAACTTAGACCTCAAGAGAGCTATATATTATGAACTAAAATATGAGTAGGTATAGATTAAATTGTTAAAATTATTGACGCAGGTAATTCACTAAGGGAGCAAAGCGACCGAAGTCTCCGTTTCAACTTGCAGACTGCCTACTGACACACTCCTTGCCTACAATGAATAACATGTGAATGATATTTTTTGGATTAGATGAAAAATGAAAGTGTAATAAAGAAAATTGAAAAATAAATTTTCTAAATAAAGCTCCCGAAGTCTACGGTTCACAGAACCACTAGTAGATAGGTATCATAACATAGTTACTTTTATTCACTACTCAACGGATTTTGATGCAGTTTTCACCAATGGATAGAGTGGTTCCCGGGAAGGTTTTTGTGTTTATAATTTGTCAAGCGGGCGAAGCCGTTGGCGTCCGCTAGTTAAATATAAATAGTAAATAATCATACTATTTGGTCCGCAGCACAACAAATTCCACACAAGATGACGACGCAGATTGGTCCAGAAACACTACTATAGACAGAATTGAGTACATACGAAATGGAACTAATGATACCTTTACCGGTAAGTGTTTTTGATAGCACATTATCCGTCTTATCGCATCATTAATCCATTATATGGTTCGGGACTCCTCGCATAATGATGGCAATTAACAGTTCAGTTTATAATAATCATTAGTTCTATACAGTGTTACTTCTCCATTTTACCCGGTGATTGATCGAATTATATTTCTGCGTCTAAATAACATTGTAGCCATTGGGTGCTTTCACATTGCATTATATCGTCCAAAATATCGTGACGATATCGTCACGATATCGTGTTTCGTTATCGTGCAATGTGAAAACGCCCATTGTCTTAGGCGCTATCTCCACGAGCGAGAGAATCGCGGCGATATTGTCGTCGTGCCACGTATTTCTATACACTCTCTATGAACGCGTCTCCACACGGCGATGTTATCGCGGCGATAGAAGAACAAACTCGTCGCGATTCTCTCGCTCGTGAAGACAGCGTCTTAGGTGTTAGTCTTGCCTTTCGACAACGTGATTTCTATTCTCAGTCACTACACTACCAACGTTAACACGCTTTATCACATGCATATCATATAAGCATCCGAAATATACTGACCTGGAACGCCCTGCCTGCGCACGTGTTTCCCCCCATATATCCTAATCCCTAGGTCATCTAGTTAAGTGCCACT
The DNA here is from genome assembly GCA_963556515.1 of Nudaria mundana. Lineage (NCBI taxonomy): Eukaryota > Metazoa > Arthropoda > Insecta > Lepidoptera > Erebidae > Nudaria > Nudaria mundana. Next base: position 12,252,753 of record OY748290.1, read on the forward strand.
CTCAATTGTATTGTGTACGTACTCTCATGTCCCTCACAATCGCCAGACGTCGCCACGGCTTTCTATCAGATGGGCGGCGTCAATTTGACGAACCTAATATAAGAAGTAGCTTATATGGACTAATTAGAAATATAGATTTCTAGTATTCTTTAAAAAAATCCCTATAATTCTAAAACAACATTTATCACCTTCAAATAAAATTCTTCATTATTAGTACTTATCTTGTTTGTTTAGTGAGTTGTAATTAGTCAACATTGACAGAAATAGAGCCAGCAACCTACGAGTTCTTAAGTGGTTTAATACCTTGATTGCACCTTTTAGTGCCGATGAAAATATTAAATAACATCGTATAAAAATGAATATTAGTAGAGGGGCTCGTGGTCTAGTGGTAACCGACAATGTTAAAACATTGCAAAGGTTAAGCAACATCGAGTCAGGCCGGTCTCAGGATGGTGACCATTTCTTAAGACATTGATTGAGACCTCTCCGTGACTCGGAGAGCATCTTAAGCCGTCGCGCGTCGGTCCCAGTTGTCATACAAACATCTATGGCAGTGGTTAGAGGGGTAGTTGGAGCCCTAAATCAAAATCCGAGCGGTCTATGTGCAGAAAGGGGCAAAGAGGCTCTACAAACATCTTTAGGGCCCCAGCGACCTCACCTGCTAGTGGCGCACCTGCTGATAAACGGACGAGGCTCGTTAATTTACGGTACCTATGGAGTGGCTTCGGCCCCTACGTGGGTGTCAGGTGGTACAACAGTGTTGGTCCGGGAGGGTACCACCGTGCAGCTGTGCTAAAGCCCCCCAAGTAACCCAGCCCAGGCTGGGTTGCGTTAGGGGTTCAGCAGCTGCACCGCCGGGCCCGGGGCGATGTATGGTATAGCAGGCATGGGACCAGTGGGGGCGAAACGAGTCTAGTGTGGGTGGTGTGGGTCGATTCGCCGGCCAGGGAGACCCTTAGGAACGGCGTTGCCGCGGCCGCCCGCAACACAGTCATGGGGCCCGCCTGGGGCCAACCACCCCAGGAGGCTGCCCCACATGTTGCGCATAATCCTGATGTGGGATCGCCGCTCCGGGTGGTAAGCGGTGTGGGGTAGCGGTGGCCTTGCATCAGGGAGGTTTGGGAGCCCTTCCGTCCGGCGAGTCGGCTCCGACCTAACCACACGGTTCTAGACAAAGCTAGCCCCTGCGCTTTGTCACTTACTGCTGCACCAAATGTCGCCCTGTCTTCACGCTTCTTCTTCAAAATCTTCAATGGCAGTGCAACAAAAAAGAAATAAACGTTACACAGCGGCCCTAGGAAACCCCACAAGTTCACATTTCGAGGTGGAGTTCACTAACGTCCGTGGACTCCATGCGAACCTCGATACCGTCCACCACCACCTTGAGACGGCACGGCCCGCTATGATGTTCCTCACGGAGACACAAATACGCCGCCCTGACGACACGTCTTACCTGTGTTACCCCGGCTATGTCATCGAGGAACAATTTCGAGACAAAGCCGGGGTGTGCGTGTTCGTTAGGGCGGATGTTTGCTGCCGCCGGTTGCGCTGCCTAGAGAACCCCTCCAATTCCGTCCTTTGGCTGCACGTAGACCATGGCTCTATAAGCCTCTACGTGTGCGTCTACCGATCCCACACAGGGGATTCTGAGACAACAAAGCTCTTCCAGTACCTCAGCGAGACGGCTGATGAAGCGCAGGTGCGGTTCCCGAACGCTGACCTAGTATTTCTGGGGGACTTCAATGGCCATCACATTGAATGGCTAGGGTCCCTCAAGACTGATCATGCGGGTAGAGCCGCCCATGCGTTCGCTCTCTCCCACGGTCTGACCCAGATGGTATGCGGGATCACCCGGATACCAGACAGGTCAGATCACGCGCCCGCTCTGCTGGATCTACTGCTGACGAGTCACCCAGCCCAGTACAGTGTTTCGGTAGGAGCCACACTGGGTAGTTCCGACCACTGTGTTGTTCACGCAGGCATGAAGGTGTCACCTCCTGCACGTCCTGTACAAACGTCACGACTATGGCACTACTCGTCAGCGGATTGGGACGGTCTACGCAATTATTATGCGTCCGTCCCCTGGAGCCAGCGCTGCTTTATAGAAAAGGCTCCTTCGAAAAGCGCTTCTGCGATTGCTGGCGAGATCAGTTTAGGGATGGATTATTACATCCCTTTCACTGATGTCGCCAGTATCCGCAGAGCCCGTCCTTGGTTCGGGCGAGATTGTGCCAAAGCTGTTCGACAAAAACAGTCGGCATATCGCGCCTGGATCAGGGCCCGGGCTGTGCGCGACCCAAACGTGGGCCACCTCAAAGCAGCGTACAACCGGGCCACAAAGTCGAGTAAGAGGGCCTTTAAGAGAGCGGATGCCCAGCGCGTCGCGCGGCTTGGTCAGGAGCTCACTTCCCATCCCACGGGCAGCCGTGGATTCTGGCAACTGGCCAAAGCCGTGCAATCTAACTTTTGTCAGCCATCGCTGCCACCGCTGCGTTACCCAGATGGAACACTGGCTCACAAAGCCCAAGAGAAAGCGGATATGCTCGCAGACCTCTTTGCGGCTAATTCCCGGGTCGACGACCGTGGCCTGCAGCCCCCCGCCATCGCCAACTGTGGCCACACAATGCCTGATATTGTTATCAGGAAATGTGATGTACGGGCAGTGCTGCGGTCACTCGACACGCGGAAAGCCAGTGGCCCTGACGGCATTCCGGCGGTGGTGCTACGAAAATGTGCAGCTGAGTTGTCTCCAGTATTAACGCGTCTGTACCGCCTGTCATACTCTTCAGGGCTCGTGCCGGAGGTCTGGAAGGAGGCGAACGTACAACCGATCCCCAAGAAAGGGGATCGGTCCGATCCAGGCAACTATCGACCCATAGCTGTCACCTCAGTCATTTGCAAGGTGCTTGAGCTCCTTATAAATAAGCAGCTCATGCAATTCCTAGAGGATCACTCGCTAATCAATGATCGACAATACGGCTTCAGGCCAAAGCGATCAACGGGTGATCTTCTGGCATTCGTAACGCATGTCTGGGGTGGGGCTATGGAAAGGCACGGCGAGTCCTTGGCTATTAGCCTGGACATCGCCAAAGCCTTCGATAGGGTCTGTCATGCTTCGCTCCTTTCCAAGCTTCCGGCATATGGTCTACCTCCTCAACTGTGCAGCTGGATTGCCAGCTTTTTAAACGAGCGCCGAGTGCGGGTCCTCTGCGATGGCCAGGCTTCTCGCTTCTTGCAAGTGAATGCCGGGGTACCGCAGGGGTCCGTACTATCACCAACTCTCTTTCTTCTGCATATCAATGATATGCTATCCCTCGGGAACATTCATTGCTATGCAGATGACAGCACACTGCACGGGAGTTACTCGGTTCGTCCGACGGCGGGGCGATCTGAGATTGAGGAGGAGAGACGACGACTCGTGGCTGATCTCGACCGTAACCTCGACAGTATCTCTCAATGGGGTACCGATAACCTGGTCGAGTTCAATGCCCACAAAACACAGGCGTGTGCATTTACTGCGAAGAAATCCCCTTTCCTTCCCCTACCCTCTCTTCAGAATGCATTATCACCGATGAAGGACAACCTTGATATCCTTGGCATAGACGTTCGTCGAGAGTTCAATAATAAAAACTACATCGAAAGATGTATAGGGCTAGCTTCGCGGAAACTAGGAATACTGAATAAGGTAAAGAGATTCTTTACACCGGACCAGAGGTGTCTGCTGTACAAGACGCAGATTAGACCCTGCGTCGAATACTGCTCTCACCTCTGGGACGGCTCCGCGAAGTATCTGCTGGACGCTCTCGACGCTATGCAGCGACGGGCTATCCGTATTATAGATTGTCCGGAGGTAACGGGAAGCCTTGAGCCGCTAGTTCAGCGCCGAACAATAGCTTCCTTGGCCGCATTCTACCGTATTTACCACGGCGAGTGTTCTGAAGAGCTCTTCAATCTGATCCCACCCTCTTCCTTCCGATCCCGAACAACGCGTGCCGGGCAGAGATGCCACCCCCACACAGTGGATAGCATGTTCGCGAGAACCGAACGTTTTAAACGTTCGTTTCTCTGCCGAACGATAGTGGCCTGGAACGCCCTGCCTGTGCACGTGTTTCCTCCCACATATAATCCTGGGTTCTTTAAGCGGAGCGTGAAGAGGCACATCAGTAGGTCGTCAAGTTGAGGGCCACTCTCAATAGTAATGTGTGCTGTGAGAGTGGCCCACAATCGCTAGACGTCGTCACGACTTACCACCAGGCGGGCGGCGTCAATTTGGCGAACCAAATATAAAAAAAAAAAAAAAAAAAAGAACTTCGATATCACTCATGGGTTGTGGAGGTCAGATGGCAGTCGCTTCACAGAAAATTTCGAGAGAAGTTCAGTCGAATTGCAGTTAGGTTGCAATGCCGACCCCAACCGTGTTGAAAAAAGGCTCGGTGGATGAAAAATAGTAGAAGAGTGGATACTAGTTTTCACTAGACACTGCATCCTATATTTTAATAATTCACCCAAATTTCCTGGTTTATTATTTTTCTTTTTTAATTTTTAGGCTTACTCTAATCCAAATCTATATGCTTTTCTTTTCAATGTTCGAGTATTAAATGATTTTAGATCAGATAAACACAGGTAAACAACAATCATATTGTGATTTGGAATAAAATTAAATATTTTATTTGTAGGTCAATCTAAACAATAGACCAAAGTGTCTATTACTCGTAGTATATAGTATATTACTTGACCATAGATACCTCAACACGACTATAATCTGTTATAATCCGTTCATGCAACACAATACACAGTATAACAGTGAATACGTAAGTACCGTACGTAAATAGCGTATCAAACCACACAGTTAACTGAGCCGGCATCTTATTTATCAAGATCGTACATCTACTTAGTTTACCTCGCGAACATTAAAAACTATTTTCGGGATTTTCCCCCCATCCTCCCTCCAGTCAAAAAAAACTTAAGCTAAAAATATTGTTCCAAAGAAATACTTGTACAAGTTTTGTGGAGATCCGACTATAAATGGGGCCGCTAGCCCGGAAGAACATTAAAATGTAATTTGATCTTATTTACCCCATTTTCCCCCCAATCCAAAAAAGCTCACCACGGAAAAATTGTACTAAATCAAGGAACCCTTGTGCCAAGTTTCGAGAAGATCGAATAAAAACTGTGGTTGCTAGCGCGGAAGACACATACCGACGAACAAAAGCAAAAGTTGTGCCAATCTCGAAATGTAGACGCTTCGCTCGCTCACACTCATCAAAGAGACCTTTTTATTAGGATACTGAAACTATGTTCTACTAGAAACGGCCGTTCCGCTAGAAACTCGCTAACGCTATCTATATCTATTCTATCTATCTATATATTAAAGTATCCTTTAATATTTAAAATCGGGCATTTTCCTCACTAATATTTTATCTTCTTATCTATCTCTTGAACTTCACAACGATCTACTCTCTTTGTAAATCCTTTTATTTTTATGTATAATATTTATATTACATCGTGCACAACCTCTATCAATTTTCTTTCCATCCTAAGGTTGTCTGGAAGAAATTGCTCTTTAAGTATCCTTTAATATTTAAAATTGGGCATTTTCCTCACTAATATTTTATCTTCTAATCTATCTCTTGAACTTCACAACGATCTACTCTCTTTGTAGATCCTTTTATTTTATGTACCTATAATATTTATATGTATTCGTGCACAACCTCTATCAATTTTCTTTCCATCCTAAGGTTGTCTGGAAGAAATTGCTCTTTAGCAATAAGGCCGCCTGTTGTACATTCTATTTTAAAAATATGTTTAAATATTTGTTTCTCTTTTGTTTTTTGTGTACAATAAAGAGTATTTGATTTGATTTGATTAATTCAGATTTAGCTTTAAGCATTCACAATGGCTTCGCACGTGTGCTAGTTACATAACTAGTACCCGTGCGAAGTCTAATATTGTTTCGTGTTAATTACATTATATTATTTATTATTCACACGAAACAATATTATACTAAACATTTAAACCCTCCACTTGTAATGCCATAAATGATGAAGATTGATACTTACAATAAGTGCTGTACTTACAATAAGTGGCTCCAATAATGGCTTTGTTTTAAAATAAGTAAACAATAATTTTAAGGCACACTGAGTTATACAAATCAATTACAGGTAGTTTATAATGGTTACACAAATACAACTGAATTCATAATCTACATAATTATGCATACTGGGGCTTGCGACCATCTGTAAGCAATGTCCAAGGTCATTTGCTGAACAGAAGTCAAGTTTCGTTAACTTTTGTAGTATTATTCGTACAATGGTGTGAATTCTGAAAGTTTACAGACTTCCTTTAAAATGGTTGTATTAATTTAAATTGAGATACTTGTTAACTTTAAAATCTGGAACATACTTTGGCTTTTAACTTAGCGACTGTCAAAACATTTCAAACCTCTAAGGGGTGTCAAAATGAGAAACGTGTAGGTACTTATTAATTATGATGATAAAGACTTACTTCAGCAACTTCATTTCTATAATTTAACAAAATAAATTGGATAAAGTCAAAGTCTGTGCGACTGTTTGTATATAATAATTAATGAAACTTATTGATTTCAAAACTTTATAAATGTTTCAATTTTGCCAGATGGAAATTCTTTAAGAATCTCTATCACTGACATTTATAGTTGTTAAAATGTTAGTGTTCTGTGTGCTAATGGGTTTTTTTTCTACATTTTCGTGGCCCAAGTCATCTTCATCTGCATGTGATGCACCTGCTGACGAACGGAAGAGGCTCTAGCCAACTACCTTAAGTGCCCATAAACAGCTATAGGCTCGCCTTCTACCTACTGGAAGCGACAAAGTGGCAAAATGTGGCAAACTGTTTCTTAGAATATAAAAGCATGATTTTGGTTGTTAAAATTCATAGATAAATCAATTACTGCCTCGGTGACACAGTAGTATGTGTTTGTTTCGGAGTTTGGGTGTATTCTACATATAATATGTATGTTTTTAGAAAATATATGTAAGTATGTTTATCAGTGGCCTAGATCCCATAGCACAAACTTATATTTGCTTAATTTGTGCTAGATGATGCTGTATGAGAATGTCTTTAAATACTTACATATTTATTTATACCAAGAAATAAACATTATCACGAAACCGTTATTAAAACAATACATATTCTTCTGTGTCAAAGTACTAACAGGGTCCCAAGATTAAAGTCAGAGTCTCGCTGGTAATCTCGTTATTCTTTAAATCAATTAACTTGAATAAGAGGAACAGATTCTTTACTTTAATAGTGACCTTTTTGTTTCAGACTCACTGTACGATGTTCCCACTGGAATGATAGTGTTACTATCTTTCTTGTACGGTTCTATTTCAGTGCTGGCTGTCGTTGGCAATTTCTTAGTGATGTGGATTGTAGCAACATCAAGACGAATGCAGAGCGTCACTAATTGCTATATAGCCAATTTAGCTTTAGCTGATATAGTCATAGGATTATTTGCGGTACCGTTTCAAGTAAGTACTAAGTAAGTAAATTTGCAAATATTAGTGTGTAAGGTTTACGTGTTGGTACTAAGAATAGGTTACTTTAGGTATTTATGATGAAGAAAATTATAGTTTCTAGGTATAATCGTAAAGCAATGAGCCGAAGCAGGGTTTGTACGTTTGTATGTGTGATACGAATAAATCAAAAACATTACATACCCTCTACATGTTATTATAAGTAATGCATTGATTGCATTAAAATATAAAGTTATCCCGACGAACTTTGTATCGCCTCAATTCATGCAAATGTATGTAAATTGAAAAAACGCGACGGACGGACAGACAGACAGACAAATTGTCGTATTAAATATATAGATTATCATGCTAACTATCAAGCTTCTTTAACCGATTTGAAAAAAAGAAAGAGGTTCTAAATTAGACAGATTTTTTTATGTTTGTCGTAACTTTCGACTGGGTGAATCGATTTTGAAAATTATTTTTTTATTGAAACCTAGTGCTTTCCATGTGGTCTCATTCCAATAATTTTTTGGTCCCATTCGGTAGTTTCGATTTGGTTTTTTTTTGATTTGAGATTGAGATGGGAGACCTGGGGCAGATATTGTAGTGATTTTCCTCCAAAAAATATACCTATTAAATAATACATTTTGAAAGAAAAATGATGGAAAATCCTGGAGTCAGCAATTAGATTTTTGTAAAACATAACTCGGTGACTTAGTAAATTTAAATTTACAGTAAAATACTGACTACGTTTATTTTCTGTTCAACTTACAAACAAAGCAATTCTGAACAATGACAAAATGATTAAAGTTACAAAACGAATTCGATTTATATTTTTAAATGAACCCTTTATTTAATACTAGCAGACCTCCGCAGCTTCGCCCGCTTGACAAATTATAAGTAGGTATACTAAAACCTTTCTCGAGAACCACTCTATTCATTGGTGAAAACCGCCTCCAAATCCGTTGCGTAGTTTTAAAGATCAAAGCATAGGTAAGGGACGGACAGACAGCCGAAGCGACTTTGTTTTATACTATATTATGAAGTGACAAACTGATCACTGCGGCTCCACGGCGATATTTAGTTTTTGTTTTCGCGATTACCATAGAGATACCTACATAACCGGGATAAAAAGTCCTATGTTCCTCGGAGATAATTTAACTAAGTACATATCAGTGAAAGAATTTTCAAAATCGGTTCAGTAGATACTGAGCATATTCAATGCAAACAAACAAACAATTAAATCTCTCTTTATAATATTAGTAAGTAAGATTGTTTAATCTTCACCATAATCTTTAGATTAATTCGGCATTTGTTTGTTTAATCTTACTTACTTTATGTCTATCGTATTTATTTTAATGATATGGCGTAATCACTAACAAAGTAAGCATTCTTATTACTATTAACTTGTTCGTGAGATATTTGACTAGTTTTCAAAGTTTCTTTTTTATAACACATATTCTCAGGTCTTTTTTAGGGTTCCGTAGACAAAGGTTTCGGAACCCTAATAGTTTCGTTTATTTACGGTGCTATCAGTTATCTGATCGATCACTGGTGGCATAATCGTCATTCCGGTTTAGTTTGCATGTGGAAAGAGTGCGTGAAGATAAGAACAACTTTGAATTTGTAGATGAACCCGTAAAAAAGTATATGCTGTGCTGTTTTCTGGGATGATCCTCCATATATCTCTATACTCCTAAAGAACATTAAAATCTTTGCATCCGGCAAACCTGACATCTGCTTTTACGTTCGCGGGCACAAACGTGGACAGACAAATATATATATAGGCCTCATTCACAATAAAGGGTTACCTACATTACAATACAAAGTATAGTCCTTTAAGTTTTCTTAACGTTTCTAATGTCCCGTACATCTTAATTTATTTTCTTCCAAAATTTTACAGATATTGGTTTTCTAAATAATCTACTGCATGAAGAACTGAGTATATAGGGTATATATTATTTATTTACAATAAGAATTACAATATACAAAATAAACATAATTATAGACTAAAAATATTTACATTATAAAATATCGTTTAAAAAATCCTCCGCGTCATTGCCGACTGGGAAGGTTCCCAGAATGCTGGCTGTGTTGCCACGTTGGATAGCGATACTTATTCTTTGGGCCTGAAAATAGCCAGCCTTCTGGTCCTGAGAAGCATGGATTAGGCGTTTCGCAATGTCTCTATAAAGGCGGCGAGCACTCGGACCCCATGACCCCAGTGTCAGGTCACCTATATCAGGCCTATCTCACTCGCCTAACAATCGCAAAAAATTCGTGACGTCAGCGACAATTTGAAGTTGTAAGTCAGTAAGGGTTGTCTCTTGTTTGTGATACGGCATTGACCATAGAGCCTATCGTTCGAATTATGTTCTCTGTAAACAAAAGAATGTGCTTTAATTAACGTCGGAGTGCAAGTTTTGTATGTAAGTACTATTCCCTATTCTGTGCCTATATACCCTTACACGGAATAAAAAAACAATTTTCTATTCCGTGGGTAACATGCAGCCATTCATGCTAAACGGTGCCATTATCATTCAGTTACCAAGAGCGCTTGTTAACAATACTTATTGGTAGGTTAAGGATAATCCCAAACAGTGCAGCCGTGACAACATCAGATGCTATCTTACTTAGATGACTTTGAATTACTATTTAAGTACCCAAATTAGGTTAACATGGCAATTTTCATGGTGCATTACCAGGCATTACAGAATAAGAGTACAAAATGGTTAAAAGACCTAAATGACAATAAAGTCAGTATTTTCTTAGATTCAGTGAGAGAAAATGGGTACTGTTCCTCAAGATGTCTCGTTTTTTTATTTATTTGAAGTAGCATCTGATTAGTAAACAAAAAAAAATATGAGAGACCACAAATCTAATAAACATTATATTGTTATAATAAACATAATGTTGGGATAATAAATTATTCTTCCAAAGGGATACACATGATAAACAGCTCAGCGGGCATTTAGTTTTATGGATATTAAATTCTTATCTTTGCTACACAGCCTTTTTTATTATTAGCGATAATTTTATACTTTATAGTACCTATTCTATAAAGTATAATTCTCTAACAGGGTTGTTTCGGAAATCAATCCAGCATTGGTCGCGGTTTAATTGAATTTGAAGTACGTTTCGTATACAAATAAAACAGAATAAGGTCTCATCGGAATCAGAAATTTGAACAAAAAACAACATCGTCAGTCTCTCCAAAATGTTCAAGTAGGGAGATATTCGGAAGAACAAAATCTACTAAGGCATAACCACCTCCATTATGTTCACCATGCCGTTGCGTGTATGATTGATGCGTGCACTTGTAAGTACATCACAGACCCTCGCTGTCATGTGCAGTGATGTAGTACAGCAGATTGCTGCTCATTATTTTCATATAGAAAACTCTTAGTATAATATATTTACTTTGCAGTAATGTAGCTACATGAATATTTCAATAAAATATGCAAAATTGAATACATTATGTAGGTACTTACAACCAATTTTTTGACAACAAAAAATCGGTTCTGTTATCGAAACCGAATCCAAAATTTTTTTTTTTCAATACGTGGTTACTTTCACGCTGAATTAAACAGATTTTCTTTTTGATAGTGTAATTGAAGTAGGTTTCCCGAACACGCTCTAATCACTTGACTGATTTGACAAAAATATGGCATGAAACTACTAATAACCCGGAAAGAGACAGAAGAGATCGTCCCAGAAATAGGTTTTTGTCGGAATCGGGAATGACGATTCCGAATGGGCAAAATAAACGTAATAGCCAGAGCGGTGAGCGTCCTCTACTTTTATTAGTGTTTTTATGTTGATGGGTGAATGAGAAACCGTCATTAAAACTATAATAACCTGCATAGAATAACGTATGTTTTTTTTCTCTTTGATACAGTTCCAAGCAGCGCTATTGCAGAGATGGCTTCTACCACATTTCATGTGTCCCTTCTGTCCATTCGTTCAGGCGTTAAGCGTCAACGTCAGTGTGTTTACACTCACCGCTATTGCAGTGGACAGACACCGTGCCATAATCACCCCGCTCAGGTAAGATATAGATACCGATATTATTTTAATACTCATCATATACTTTAAATAAGTCTTCGAAAGTATACTGATCAAGTGCTAGTTCTAAGAAAAAGTGTCATACCAATAATTGCATACCTAATAAATTTGTCAAAATAGAAGTAGGCTATTCTATTCTGCGTTCTTTCTGTTTTTTGGATTAGGTATTTGTTCAAGCATCTCTTAAAAACGGCTGGATTTGATGACGTTTGATGTAGATACAGTTTACCAGGTATAGACCAGGATATGTTTGGCTACTTCTTATCTCTGTTTCGTATAGGTACAAATATTACACACGTTCAAAATCTAATTCTAATAATAGTCTCATGTAATCGTTTCAGTAATGAAATATAAGGCTGTAAAAGTTTCTGTTCAGTTTCTGTTTGATGATACTCACTAATCTAGCCTTTGATGTGCCGTTTGCAAGATTTGATGAACCTGCTTCCAGTCATTTAGATGTTCCTCACTAAATTCTGTTCTAAGTTTTATTTCTTTCAACTTGTCCATTCAAATACTGCCTGTAAGAAATCACTTTTAGTGCTAAACCTGGTTTCAAACCTGGTTTTCCTTATGTATTTTGTGATGGTGTACAATAAACATTATTCTATCCACAAGAGCACTGAAATTTTAAAATGCTATTACGAGTAGGACTAGGATTCTGCCTTATTACTCGCGTTCCTTTCGTGTTTTTAACAAACTAAATTATTATTGTTTCTCGTAAATATGTGAACGAAACGTACTTTTTGGGTGCAAAGTACCTACCTACATCTTCAGGGCCCCAGCGACCTCACCTGCTAGTGGCGCACCTGCTGATCAACGGACGGGGCTCGTTAATTCACGGTACCTATGAAGTGGCTTCGGTCCCTACGTGGGTACCAGGTGGTACAACAGTGTTGGTCCGGGGGGTACCACCGTGCAGCTGTGCTAAAATTAGGGGTTCAGCAGCTGCACCACCGCGGGGCCCGGGGCGATGTATGGTGCAGCAGGCATGGGACCAGTGGGGGCGAAGCAGAGTCTAATGTGGGTGGTGTGGGTCGTATTGCCGGCCAGTGAGACCCTTAGCAACGGCGTTGCCGCGGCCGCCCGCAACACAGTCATGGGGCCCGCCTGGGACCAACCACCCCAGGAGGTTGCCCCACATGTTGCGCATAATCCTGATGTGGGATCGCCGCTCCGGGTGGTAACCGGTGTGGGGTAGTGGCGGCCTTGCATCAGGGAGGTTTGGGAGCCCTTCCGTCCGGCGGGTCGGCTCCGACCTAACCACACGGTCCCAGACGAAGCTAGCCCCTGCATTTTGTCACTTACTGCTGCACCAAATGTCGCCCTGTCTTCACGCTTCTTCTTCAAACCTATAATAATGGCAGTCCAACAGAAAAAATGTAAACGTTCCACAGCGGCCCCAGGAAACCCCACTACTTCACTTTTGAGGTGGAGTTCACCAACATCTGTGGACTCCATGCGAACCTCGATGCCTTCCACCATCACCTCGAGACGGCACGGCCCGCTGTGATGTTCCTCACGGAGACACAGATACGCCACCCTGACGACACGTCTTACCTGTGTTACCCCGGTTATGTCATCGAGGAACAATTTCGAGACAAAGCCGGGGTGTGTGTGTTCGTTAGGGCGGATGTTTGCTGCCGCCGGTTGCGCTGCCTAGAGAACCCCTCCAACTCCGTCCTTTGGCTGCACGCAGACCATGGCTCCATGAGCCAGATCTACGTGTGCGTCTACCGTTCCCACACAGGGGATTCTGAGACAACAAAGCTCTTCCGGTACCTCAGCGAGACGGCTGATGATGCGCAGGTGCGGTTCCCGAACGCTGAGCTAGTGTTTCTGGGGGACTTCAATGGCCATCACATTGAATGGCTGGGGTCCCTCAGGACTGATCATGCGGGTAGGGCCACCCATGCGGTCGCTCTCTCCCACGATCTGACCCAGACGGTATGCGGGATCACCCGGATACCAGACAGGTCAAATCATGCGCCCGCTTTGCTGGATCTACTGCTGTCGAGTCGCCCAGCCCAATATAGTGTTTCGGTAGGAGCCCCATTGGGTAGTTCCGACCACTGTGTTGTTCACACTGGCATGAAGGTGTCACCTCCAGCACGTGCTGTACAAATGTCACGACGACTTTGGCACTACTCGTCAGCGGATTGGGATGGTCTACGCGATTATTATGCGTCCGTCCCCTGGAGCCAGCGCTGCTTTGCAGGAAAGGCTCCTTCAGATAGCGCTTCTGCGATTGCTGGCGAGGTTAGTTTAGGGATGGAATATTACTTCCCTTTCACTGATGTCGCCAGTATCCGCAGAGCCAGTCCCTGGTTCGGGCGAAATTTGGCCAAAGCTGTTCGACAAAAACAGTCCATATCGCATATCGCGCCCTGGATCAGGGCCCGGGCTGTGCGCGACCCAAACGTGGGCCACCTCAAAGCAGTGTAAAACCGGGCCACAAAGTCCAGCAAGAGGGCTTTTAAGAGAGCGGATGCCCAGCGCGTTGCGCGGCTTGGTCAGGAGCACACTTCCCATCCCACGGGTAGCCGTGGATACTGGCAACTGGCCAAAGCCGTGCAATCTAACTTTTGGCAGCCCTCGCTGCCATCGCTGCGTTACCCAGATGGAACACTGGCTCACAAAGCCCAAAAGAAAGCGGATATGCTCGCAGACCTCTTTGCGGCTAATTCCCGGGTCGACAACCGTGGCCTGCAGCCCCCCCGCCATCGCCAACTGTGGCCCACACTTTGCCTGACATTGTACTCAGGCAATGCAATGTACGGGCAGTGCTGCGATCACTCGACACGCCGAAAGCCAGTGGTCCTGACGGCATTCCGGCGGTGGTACTACGGAAATACGCAGCTGAGTTGTCTCCTGTACTAACTCGTCTGTACCGCCTGTCGTACTCCACAGGAATCGTGCCGGAGCTCTGGAAGGAGGCGAACGTACAACCGATCCCCAAGAAAGGGGATCGGTCAGATCCAGGCAACTATCGACCCATAGCTGTCACCTCAGTCATCTGCAAGGTGTTTGAGCTCATCATCAACAAGCAGCTCATGCGATACCTCGTAGATCACTCGCTATTAAATGATCGGCAATACGGCTTCAGGCCAAAACGATCAACGGGTGATCTTCTGGCATTCGTAACGCATGTCTGGGGTGGGGCTATGGAAAGACACGGCGAATCCTTGGCGATTAGCCTGGACATCGCCAAAGCCTGCGATAGAGTCTGGCATGCTTCCTTTCCAAGCTTCCGGCATATGGTCTACCTCCTCAACTGTGCAGCTGGATGGCCAGCTTTCTGAGCGAGGGCCGAGTGCGGATGCTCTGCGATGGCCAGGCTTCTCGTTTTTTGCAAGTGAAGATGCCGCAGGGGTCCGTGCTGTCACCAACTCTCTTCCTTCTTGCATATCAATGATATGCTATCCCTCGGGAAC